>JASCZW010008590.1:0-49075 GCA_034211315.2 Aedes japonicus
TACAAAAAAAACGTCCCAATTCGTAATTGAGATTCAAACCATTAATAAAACGGCGTGACGGCACTCTTAATACTAACAAGCAATACATTAACAAGTTGAAGGACTGTCATCATGTTTCATCATGTAAAAAAAATCTAAAAACAAGTTTTTTCCGTTTAATATTAAATTTCTGGAAATGTAAATGTATTCACTGTGGTCTGCTTGGCAAGCGAACACAGTAGATATACCTACCATTCATTTTCGATTTTGAATTGAAAAAACTGCTTTCAAATTTTTAAGTGATGACTGAAAATTAATTGATGAATCTTCGGCATAACAAATTTAGAGGATGGAACAGACCTACAGTTCACTTCGTTGTCGGGCGCTAGGCGACAGCAATGAAAGCAAGTAGAATACTTTTCACACCCAATCTGTGCAGCTTGTCGTTCGCACTCATTTGCATGGCTTCTGTGTTTGTAAAAATACTTTGTAAGAATGGATGATTGATGATGAGAGATCGAAATCCAATGATGGAATATAAGAAAAACAAAAATAAACATTTTTCCGCAGAATTTGGTCAACGGTGAAGTCTTTCAGCATATTGAAAAATTGAGGATACTTGATTAAAGACCTACCAGTTATGAAGCTGTCAAATGATGAGAACACATGCATTTCTTTTTTGATTAATCTGTGTGAGCTGCATATGATTCGAAAATTTTAATAATGATATGAGGCCATTTTTGCAAACCTTTTTTATTTTTATAGTGTGGTTATAGTCATGATTACCTGTATCAGCAAGTCCACTAGAAACAAATATTTTTATACTGGTTTGAGCAGTTTATGGGTAAATTATCATCTCAAATACAAGAAAAAAATACCTAGTTATTGGTAAAAAATCGATTGGTAAAAGGTGCACATATATTTGTTATACTTTACTTATGCTTGAGTAATTCTTCACCAAAGAATTTTTGGAATTAGTTATGTCTCTGGATTGAACCTTCACCACGCCAAGTGCGCATCAGCTGTGATAAGTAGAAGGTTCAACAAGGAGAAACTGAGACTTGGCTCTTCTTCAGGAACCATGGTGTAACTAAGGAGTAATTCTAGGAATTGAAACACAAGCTAGTAAATAGTTCTATGACGAGAGGCAGAGATCTCCTAGAACACCGGTTATGATTAACAAATCATTCATATGTTACCCCATTACAGGGTTTATCAAACGCGACATTAGTAGCGATTATAGTTGACGTGTCAACCACCAGTATATTTTTTACTTCAGCATATTTTCCTGGCGATGTTCCTGTCTAGAACGCGTAAAAAATTAGTAAACTTCAAATTGGTGTACTTCTGTTAAAAAGGCATTTAAAAAACCTGAAATGCTGCATTTGGAAGTTGGTGAACATACAATGGTTACTTTGGTGAGTTTTCACCGTTTGCTCCCTAGTTATCAAAATGACGTCGAAGCAAGAGAAGCAGCGTGGCAAAATTTTGCTCGCGCAGCAGAGAATCCAACGGTCTCGCACGCCAAGTTACCAAAATTGCAGGATTTTGCCAAATCGACCGTGACAAACGGTTTAAAAGTATTCGGAGAGCGTCTGTTGACGAAATATAAGCGGAATCCTAACCTCTCCATCCGGAACGTAAAAACGAATAGACGAACATTTTTTTCTTTAAATATATGCATTGAACTAACAAAAGAAAAACAAGAAGATTGACTGACGCGTTCCAGTTTTTACTGCCGTGAAAACGCAAAGCCATTCATCATGCGCTCCGATGCTAATTCTCATCACACTGTGTGGGATAGTACCAATGTCAATCACCGATGTGAGTGTCTTTTGGATTACTTGTCATCTAATAACATAGAAATTTGCAATAGAGGTAAAAACCAACTTTCTTGAATGTTACAAGGGAAGAAGTCGACCCTGTGCAACTCTGTATTGTTTGATAACATTTGAAATTTGCATGTATCAGATGAAAATGTTGCTGTCTGATCATAGACACATTGTTTTTCCAAAGTACGTAGGTGATTTGAAAGGTGTATAAGTTTTTATTGCATGAGTAAAAATTATGAAATTTTTAGTAAAACTAGTTTAGAGTGTAATGTTTACATGTCCAAAATCGTCACAATTTGTCAAGTTGTTATCGAGATGGCTTCCAACCCAGTCCGACCAGTCCCACGGGGGGATCGCGAAACTATATGGAAGCGACAATTCGACCGTGTCCTGTGTGTTAAATCGTTCAAGGAAACCCAGACGACTCAGTGGCTAGTGAAAGAAAAGCGAAGACGACCGATCCCGTGGGCGGAAGAAGGTTAGGGATTACTTCAAACATCAAACCATTCGATTTGGGACGTGGCCTAGAAGGTCAATTCTTCCGTCCGTTTCGCCCAGCAGACAATTAAGTGGACCGGACTTCATGTCTTCAAGTTAAGGAAGGAGCCTAGCCGAACCGATAAACAGAATACGGTGGCCAAATCCCGCTTCAGGAAGCTGTACCGCGAGTGATTGGTGCAGCCGAAATGCATCGCAATGGACAACGAAACGTACATTGAAGCGGAAGCCAAGAAGACAAGTCTCGCCTGAATGTTTTCGAGAAGTTCCGGAAGAAATAGGTCGACAAATTTGCCAAGTTGTACTTGGTGTATCGAGACGCTGTGTGGGTGCGGAAAATTCAACAACCCATACATAACAACCGGCATCATCAACGGCCAAATATATAAAGAAGAACGCCTCCACAAGCGCCTGCTGCTCTTCCTCCGATCCCACAAAGGTGACACTCTGTTTTGGCCGGATTTGGCATCGTACCATTACGCGAAACCGGTACGAAGCCAACGATTTTGTTTTTGTGCCGAAGGAGGCAAATCCGCCAACTCGCTAGGGCTTTGCCCAATAGAGAAAAGAGTCCAAGGTGCAGGCTTTTAGCCTAGGAGAGGAAGTTGAATAAACCAGTTTTGCAAAAGCATAGCTTATATTTAATGTTTTTATTCCTATTATAAAATGATATATAATCCCAAGAAGAAGACAAAATACAATACGCCAAAACTTCGAAAAATAGCAAAGTTATTTGTTTCCATCATTCAAAAGACTTTCTGCCAGAGAAATCTTCTCAGGTGTTATATACCTTTCGTTACAAATGATTTTAAGAAAGATCAGGTAAACGTTTCTTAGTTCATCGTGCAGCATGAAGTAAATTCAGGTTTTTTAGACTAGAAAACCGTTTAAGCCTATTACTCTGTGGCAAGATGTAATCCATAAAGAAAAGTAAAAAGGCTTCGTCATTCGATCTTTCAGTAGTTCAAATTTGGGTTTAAATGATAGTATGCAAGTTAAACTGTCAAACACCATCGTACAAACGATCAGTAGGCAATATTATTATTGTATTAAGCACTGCATGCAAACAAAATGCTGAGTTTTACACACAGACAAACAGACATAACACTTACAGATTCTTCATTGATCACACATTTAACGGTCAATTCAAATGTTTCTTATGTAGTATTTCCACTGGTGCCACGCATAGTCGATTCCCTTAAGTTTGTTAGTACACTACCGCCCCCCTTCCAGCTTTATCACCCATCACAGTGTGCTCAACAGACTTCACAGGTGTGTTAGTGACGATGGTTTGTAGTGCAAAAGATTGAATGTGTTATGTCAGTTTGTCTGTGTTTTAAACATAACGTACAATTCTAGACAAAATCGTCAAAAGGTCGAAAGGAACAATTGTAAACAATGACTTAAAACGTAAATTTCCTGGAAATGCCAGGTTGCTAACATCTATATCTACTACCGATGGGAAGGTAATAACTCCTTCTATCTGTTTCTTGTGCTATTTTGGTTGTAAGAGCAAGCAGATCCCAGAAAAATACACAAGAGGTCATTGTTTACAAATGTTACTTTCGACCTATTGACTATTTTGTCTAGAATTACAATATTTTTGAATGTGGCAGATTTTGGTACAGATATTTTGGTATATTGGTACAGAAGGAAAAGTTTTTCATCATTCCGGATACAGGTGAAAATGTGGCAACACTGCTGAGGAGTTTACGAATCATGAGAAGAATCGTTAAAGCGCCAAACATAGTGATAATATAGAGCTCCCAAAGAATTTGAAATGCAATTTTCGAAGGTAAAATTCCCTATTTGGAATGAGTTGGGTTTTTATTTTCATTGTTACGCCTTTTTCTGTAGATTTAAATCATAATAACGATTTGGTTGAGAAATCAAAGGCAGAATTAGTGGACACTATTTTGATACCATGTTTGTCTGGACGCAGTTGGAATATCGAAGAAGTATTTCAACAAATACTGTATTTGTTACAGGGCGCAAGTATATAATGCAATTCTACTAACACAAATAAATTTTGTATTTTATAAGGACACAATGTCGTCAAGTTCAGACTGGTGTACCATAGATAAATTGGGAGATTTTTGGCTCAAACTACCTCCATCTAAAGAAGAGGATCAATCAAATTCATCCGATCAACCTGCGTAGAACAACAATTTATCATTTCTGTGGATTACTCTTCTAAGACTTTCATTTTGTCGTCATCTAGCAATCCATACCATACCATTATGCGAATACATTTCAATGTAGCCTACACATAAAAAGTATTAGATTCGGGTAATTACGAATATCCGTATCGATCACACATATAGATTTTTTCCTCAGTGTAGTTGCTTATTGACTGTTGTGGAATTTTACATACGCTGAGATTTAAACTTGAATGGCTGTGGTTGAGTTGTAACTCAGTAACAAATGACATGAATTTATGAGTCGAGGCATCAACAGGAACAATTTTCTCAAAAACGGTACAAAGCGATTGTTAATTCTTATAAAAGTAGCTGTTCCACCGAGCAGTCTAATTCGAATAGAGATGTTTCTTGGTGGAACTTGAAACTAGAACGCCAAAGAAAAACATCTCGAAAAGTGTTGAATAAGGTAAAACGTATCTCGGATTGAAGTGAGCCTTCACCCAATACAACAATGAGATAAAATAAAACCTGAGAGAAGGTCTTGTGTTGTAACGTGCATCAAGCATCAACAATACGGCAATAGTTGCAAGGTTACAGACAACTCTTGCAAAGAATCATACGATTGAGCTTGGAAATCTTAAACTTCAAGATGGGACTTTTACTAAAACCCCTCACGATACTATAGATCTTACGATGAAAACTCATGTTCCGGGACCGATTGTATTTGGAGATTGCAATGATACCGGTGTTGTTAGTTTTTGCAGGCTCCACCAGATTCCAGTAGAACAAACGATTCAAGACTCAGAAATAGCTGATGAAATCTTTACTAAAGCCATAGTGGAAATTGCAATGAGATCTTTTCATCCATGGAATGTTTCCAGCATTGCATCAAAGCGGAGAGGCAATTCTATTTCCGGCTCTACGGAAGATTTCTAAGGCATGCTTAAAATTGAACTATTTACAATCAAAGGAGATTGGTAAAAGTTATTTTTATACCAAAAAATGGCAAACGTGATAAAACTAATCCAAAATCGTTCGTACAGACCTATTAGTCTTTCTTGAGTTTTGTTAAAAATTATAGCAAATAGTGGTGGATTATATCAGGACCTGGTTTATAGTAATAATGGTATCGTCTAATTTATACGTATCATTATATAGCTGGTGAAAATTTTAATAAAATAGTTCTATAATTAAACTTTGGACTCGTCCATACTTATGAATTTTGCTCCATATTGCACTTCCGTGATCCTCATCTTTCTCGGCCATACTATTCAACGCTAGTATATAGCACGAACCGAAATGATTTCACAAGGGACGAATTATCATTGCATTGGGTAGACAAGGAAACCGGTAACTATCCGATTAGCCGGTTTTGCTAGCCTCTGTCTCCCATATCACAACCGAGCGGACTGTGGCAGGTGAGCGAAAATTTCATCAGTTTTTCTGGTATAATGGTGTATAGATGAAGTCATTTTGTTCAGCTAAACGAGAGTTAATAGCTTTCAAAAACCTTTCACTTTAGCATAACGCTCTCCTTTGTCAAAAATTTTAAATGATACCCGGAGTAGAAAAGAGAAACGTAGTCCTACGTTAAAAGTATTAAATGAACATGTAAAATCAACATATGTGCAGACGTATTCGTTGGATAAGTACCAGTTTGCAAATTAATCTGGTAAATCTACAGTCAAAGGTCTTCACACGCTATTATAGAAAATTAGACGATCTCTTTCGGTAAAAGAAATTGCACTATGTTCCTTCTTATTGAAGGATATTGAAGAAGCTCTTAACAATACAGCCCATTCTTCAATGGCAAGAAAAGAGGCATTTTCACTCACATGTATTGGTGACTGGATTCATACCAGGCTTGCAAAAAGGAAAATCAAAGCTGAGTTAAGAGGGTCGTCTTTACTTATGTGGTTTTTAGTAGTAGATCATTTGCTAAATGGTTTAGAAGAAAAAGGCTTAGAGGTTGTAGGTTTTGCAGATGACGTAGTCATTATAGTGAGCGGAAAACATCCTTCAGATCTTCAGAAACGAGCATTAACCTCAGAAACTTCCAGAGCCAAGAAATAAAGCTACAAATTGTAGGTGCTTATTAAAAGCATGCAAATTGCTTTCCGATCATGAAAATGCATAGAAGTTCGTACATAAACTCACAACATTGTATTAGTGCTATTTCGTGCATGTATGGGAAAGTCAATTAGGTCAATGAGACTTCTCTGCCGCCGTTAGTATTAGTAGGCAGTTTCAATAATACAATTGTTTTGCTGGTTGAAAATAAAAAACAAACCGCTGTCAACCTGAACACTTTGACAGCTGATCTCGTGGTTGAAAACAATAAACAAATCGATCCTATACGTGTAAAGCAGCCCACCAGTATTAGTGACATCTTACTTCGAGAAGTCTATTCACGATTTGCTGCTAACGTCAATTTCCTCAACCCACATTTTCGTTTCGCCTTCCGCTCACGAAAACAATCAAGAATAACACGTCGATTGCTATGATCACAAACTAACTCTACCGGCAGGTTATGAGACAGATGTACACTACCATACTTTTAGTTTGCCATGGATCTTTAGATTGGCAATGTGTGTTTCTTATTTCTCAAAGCATTGCATGCGGTTGTTACAAAACAGGAAAAATCGAATCCTAGAGGGTTTGAGCTGTTTAGTGGAATACCTGTAACTAGAAATTAGAAGAAAAATTAGTATCTTCCATTTAATTCCAACTACCTTTGCTTATCTCCGACAGATACGCGTATTTCGTCTACAATGTGCAGACTTCTTCAGTGTCTCGTACTAATAACTCGACTCGACTGAAGTCGAGTTATTAGTACGAGACACTGAAGAAATCTGCATTGTAGACGAAATACGCGTATCTGTCGAGATAAGCGAGGGTAGTTGGAGTAAATGGAAGATACTGATTACTATTTCTAATTTCTGGGAAAAATCGTTTCAAGCTGAAGAAATTTCACAGGCATTTAATAATTTATCTCATAGCTCCATAATAAAAGCAATACAACGAAGCTTGGTTGATAAGTGTATTGTCGATTAGATCAACAAGATGCTGCCAAGAAGATAAATATTTGCAACTCTCGGAAGCTCATCCATCAGCGTTAGAGCTGTACCAAGGTGTCCGCATGGAGGCGTATTGTCACCTATACTGTGGTCTCTAATAGTTGGCGATCTCCTCAAAAATCTGAAAACCCTATACAGTTTGAAAGAAACATTTAATTTTCCGCATTAAATTCTGCCAAATTTAGCATTCCCTTTACACAGAGACAAATTTAATAGTCAATTTTACCATTATTGGGGGTTAGGATGACTATTGCAGTATAGTGATTTTGAACCGACTATGATCGTGGTCAAAACGACCATTAAAAATAGTTGATCCAACATTTGCCATAATGTCGGAATAGTCTTTGCTACCATGATCATAGTCAAGAATACAATGAAGTGGTGAATTCGACCATTTTCATGGTTATTGTAACCGTTATATGCGATAGTCATCTTGACCATGATTTAATTGTCGGTATAACGATAGAATTTTTTTCAGAGTATGTGCATTAGACACATAAAGGTCCTCCATGTATTTTTTCGTATCTTTTATCTCTCTCTCGCAAAATAACTTTGCTATTTAAAATTTATATATCACGATTGTTAGTGAATGGATATCGAATCGAACTTCAGTCAGATTGCTAATCATACAAATTGAGGTAATGAAGCATTGAATATCTAGTATAGATTTTGATGGGTGCCGTTGAAAGTACTTCAGTGTAAGCCCCTAATGGGACCTTTCATCTAAATTCAAGCCATATATCGTTGTAATCGGGTCTGTTCTATGGAAGATTGCGAGCAATATTGTATGCTGAATGAAAGATTGCAAACAATTACGTTATTTACGATTGCTTTAGCTTGCAGTTAAACAAGGGGAAATCATACGCGTTTGTTAAAATTCATTTTTTTTTCTTGTGTAGGATTTGAAGTAATTGCATTTGCAGATGATATAGTCGTAATAGTACGCGATAAATATGACTGTACCATCGCTAACAGTATACAAGGTGCTATAAATTAAGTCTCATCGTGGTGTGATAGGGAAGGCTTGAACATAAATCCTTCTAAAACTACTATTGTGCTTTTTAAATGATGGAGAAAATTTTTATTTGAACAGTTAAAGTTGAAAAGTACGTATTTGGAACTTTCAAATGCAGTCAAATACCTTAGAGTACTCCTTGACAGTAAACTAAACTAAAATTTTCATTTAAAGTAGAGTCAGCAGAGCGACAAATGCTCTATGGATAACTAAAAAAACATTTGGTGAGCAATGGGGCTATAGTATATAGTCTTTATAAACCCGAATATGATCCATTAGATTTATTCTAAAATTGTGAGACTCAATGTTACCTATGCTGCATGGATCTGGTGGCCAAAAACTGTTGTACAAAGAAGGTTAGAAAAACTTCTAAGGCTAGCAACTAGTTTCGTTTAAGCGTGTCTGTCATTGTTTTATCTGATGAGTATACTCAAGATATTTTGTTAATTCTTCAATTTTGCTTTGATAAGATTCTGGCTAATTCACATGGATAAACAAAAATCCGGCAAACAACTCCAGCTAAACTTCGAACTATTCCATAATACTACAGCAAGAGTATTAACAGAATTTTTACTGTTATTCTGCATCCTTCCCCACTTTTTGTATTTTTTTCTCTATCTACCGAATTTAATTGTTTTGAACTATTTTCGGAGTTTTCTATCCTCTAGATTTTAAATTTCACCTATTGAAGAAGAAAGTGTTACGATTCCGGCAACTCTTCTCGAAAACTCAGGAAATTTTTTTCTTAGACATTTTCTTTCCGTGAAAATGAAGTTTTCATGACTTTATCTATTAGAATCAACTGATTTCTTGTAAACATTTTTATCACACATGCAAGAGATAATTCCAACAACTTCTTCTGGAAGTTTAATCAGATTCTCCAAAGCAAGACTTACTTCGGTAGTTTGGCGAACAGTCCATTTTTTTCCAGAAGTTTCTCTGACAACCCTTCGCCCCTACAGGCCTTCGAACCTCCTACATCTGCACCCAAATGGACAACATAATCAATCAAACCAGCCAAAATCAAAACCCTCGTCTTCACCATCCCTGCCACATATGCCACCTAGCTAGCCATCCACTTCCTTTCCGCTTCGGGCCCAATTCCCCACCTAATCTATAGAGTTCGTGTCTTCTTCTGCGGCGGTATTGATTTCATCTGCGGTGAACTGATTGACTGAGTTTGGTTTTATATTAATCCCTCGCACACGCATCTCAATATGGGTTCGTGTGTATGTGTGTTGTAAACTCTATTGTTATGCACAATGACTGCCGGTTGTTCACATTTGAATTCACATTGGCCGGGGTGGGTTTCTTCTCTGATGAGTTAGTAGTTGCTGTTTAGTAGAAGTTAGTAATCGATATTGGTAGTATTAGTATTTACTTGGTACACTCACTTCCGGGTGGCTTAATTCGTTCATATTGCCACACAATTCCGCGTGTCATTGTCTAACACATCGCGCCGTCTCTTACAGAACCGTTTCCATTTCGGCAATTTCCGTTTTGTAAGTCCAGCGGTACAAATCCTGTGCACTACCACCGAGGCTCAGATTTCCTAGGATATTCGGCCGTTGGTGCATATTTTCCCGTCGGCCCGCTCCGATGATGTCGTTGGTCGATGCAATCCGCAACTGCGGTGGCTTAATTCCATGTGCGTCCAGGGCCTTCTCCAGCTGGGTGTTCCTCAGTCGGCTCATGTCCAGTTCATGTTTCACCTTCCACAGGTGCGTATCGCAGATTGGATCACTGCAGCGATGCCGTCGGAGGATTTCTGTAGCTTCGAACACGGCTCCCCGGAAGGTTAGAGATTTACCCATGGATAACGAAATCAGAGCACAGCATCCACCGTGGTCTTTTTCGCCAGTCGTTTGCGGAAGTACTTGAAGTAAAGGTGTTCCAATAGCAGGAGCAATGCGGCAAGCAGAATTCCAGCCATCAGTAACAGAAATGCCGACAAGAACTGCTCCAAGGCCAGTGGATCCGAAGACTTGTGTTCTTGTTTTCCGGGACGACACGTTCCAGTCATCCAGTACCGACGGAGTCGCTCCAAGTCTCCATTAGCCCGAAACTCCAGTAGCCGTTTGTTGAACATTTGGACGTATTTAGAATTGCGGCTGAACGCCAGGCCATAACCGGTCATAGCGTACCATTGACCTACGGTGAGCAATCGACAGTCTTCATCCTGTTGAACCAGGTAGTCCAAAACCGTACCATCATAGATGAAAGCATCCATCTGACCGTTCAGTACAGCTGCTACCCCATCCGCTACGCTGGATTTGTTGTACTGCATCATATAGTAGTGCATTTCCTTGAAATACTTGGAAATGGTTGAGTCCGTGTGGCTCCAGGGAATCGTCCCGAACTTGATGGTCGGTTTATGCGAGAATGGCTGCGACAAACGGTTATCATCTAGACCAGTAAACTCGTGAAATTCTTCCCTGGTTATCATGAACGCCGCAAGGTTGGCAGTGTAGATAGCAAGAAATACTACAGCGAACATAGCCCACACATTGGTCATAAATCGTGACGTAAATCCTCGTGGTGAATCCACATGCACTGCCGCCTGGAACAGCACTGCCCACACCAACCAATACGTCCGGAACAGTGAGAACCGATACGGAGTATTATTCGCATTCTGTAGCACGGTCTTCATGTCGTATCCACTCGGTGAAAGCCATTCAAACAGAAAGATCATAAACGTAGCTGCCTGGATGGCAAATATCCCCACCAACATCCATGATGCCGTATCGAATGGCTCTAGGAACGCCGTTGGCGAAATGATTCCAGTCCGCTTAGCCACCACAATCGCAATTCCCGTCTCCATGAAAGGCTCACTGAAATCCACCACCGCTTCTCTTTCAGCGTTGATCATCAGCGAAGTCAACACCATGTCCGTCTTTCGATTCACCAGCTCATGAATCAATCCGTTCCATTTACCGTTCTCCAACGTTCCCCACTTGCCGTCCTCCACTCTGACTAGTTCATACGTGAATCCCAGTTCCTCTGCAAACTTCTCCAACAAATCGATGCAGAAACCACTGCAACACTGATAGAAGGACCCATTCTTGTGTGCCTGGCCCATATCAATATCCGTCATTTCGTGATCCGCCGCTACCCGACACAAAACTCCCCGGTCCATCAGACACTTTCCACTCACCGGATCCGCCGGCGATAGATTAATGTACGGTGCTTCCTCTAAGAACGTGATCTTCAGATGAAACTTCTCTGGCACACCCTGAGGTGGCGTATGTGAATTCCCAGGCCATGCAATGTCCCTAATATCTAGCTTTTGCGGTTGCCACGATTTCCACATTCCAATCTCTTCCCACACCAATCCCTTACTGTTGACACTCGGTCGCAGGTTCATAATCTTCAGTTCAGCCCACTTCAAGTCCCCATCAGCCGTAAACTCAATATTAGGCCGGTTTGGCTCACCTTCCAGCGAAACATTCCGCAAGTACTTGAAGAACAACTCCCCGTTATCCCACCGGCCTCTACCTTCATCTTCGCAGGACAATTGATGGGTATCTAAACCTCTACCGGCATTCTTCGGATCGCCCAGATAGTACTCGACCCCGTATGCGTACACCCGTATGGCATTGGAGATCTCGTTCAGCAACGCACTGGACGAGGTATCGAAGTGAACGCCCAGCATGCCCATCGGGAACTGGGACGGAGCCTGCATGTTCTCGATGACACTCTGCGTCACTACCCAGACGTAGTTCTCGCCGACGATGTTCAGGTCTTCGGCGGCCTTCAGGATGTCGACCGCTTCGTCCTTGGTGCAGTACAGGAGCATGACCCGGGCTTCACTGTTGACCAGCTCGACCAGGTTGATCGGCCGCGACACGATGACCGAGTTCAGGATGGTGAATTTGAAGTGGTCCTGTGAGGGATGGGATAAAGAAGATAAAAGAAAATGGCTGTTAGTAGTTGATCTTATAGTAGGTAGTCGATTGATGATTCGGTCCATCTCTATTTTACTGAGAATCTTGTTTTTACTAATCGTTTTCGATTTTTTCTAAGTATATTTTTTTAAAGAAAGTATTTTTTTTGTGGTAAGTTATCAATCCGATTTTGTGAACGATCGATCGACAGCTGACCACGTTGCGGCAGATCCTCCAAAAGTGTCGCGAATGTCAAGTCCTTACACACCACCTATTCATCGCCTCCAATGCCTCATACGATACTATTGATCGTGAAGAGCTATGAAAAAATATGGACGCAAACGTTTTTCCCGGGAAACTGACCAGAATGACCAAGGCTACGACGGATAGTGTACAGAGTTACGTGAAGATATCGGGACCGTTATCGGACTCGTTTTAAACACTCAAAGTACTTCGATAAGGCGATGGTCTTTCCTGCCTCCTGTTCAATATTGCGCTAGAAGGTGTTATGAAACGTGCGGACTTGAACATGCGGGGTACGATTTTCAATAAATCCGGCCAGTTCATCTGCTTCGCTGACGATGTGGACATTGTTGGCAGAACGTTAAAAGTGGTAGCTGATCAGGTCACCAAGCTGATACGTGAAGCGAAAAAGGTTGGATAGAAGGTGAATGCGTCGAAGACTAAGTATCTGTTGGCTGGATGAACCGAGCTCGCATAGGCAGAACTGTGACAATCGCCGGAGACAAGTTCGAGGTGGTGGATGAGTTTGTGTAACTCGGATCTTTGGTTACGTCGGATAACAACTGCAGCAGAGAAATTCAGCGCTGCATTATTACCGGATGTCGTGCCTACTATTGACTCCATAAGACCTTGAGGTTTGGTAAACTTCCCCCCCGTACAACGTGTACCATGTACGAAACGCCGATAAGTCCGGTAGTTCTCTACAGGCATGAAACGTGGAGACGTGGACAATGCTCGGACAAAGAGGGCCTGCAAGCACATGGACGACGCGTGCTTAGGACCATCTTTGGCGGTGTATGGAGGAGAAGGATGAACCACGAGCTGGTGCAGCTCTATGGCGAACACAGTATCCAGGAAGTCGCTAAAGGGTACAATGGCTGGGCGGGAGATGTTTTAAGAATGTCGGACAACAACCCTGCAAAAATGGCGTTTGACTAGAATCCGACCGGCACAATACGCAGAGGAGCGCAGCGAGCTAGGTGGTTAAACCAAGTGGAGTAAGACCTTGGAAGTGTGGGACGTTCGAGAAACTGGAGACAAGCACCCATCAACCGAGTTTTATGGAGAATTATCATGACGCAGGTGCGGTCCTAATTGGACGTTAAACCAGCATCAAGGTAAAAAAAACGTAAAAAAATCACTAGAGGTGTGCTAGTAGCGCGCAAGGGGCGTGCCATTTCACTTTCAGTCAGCCTTTACGAAAAGATCGCAAAGTATCCAATTGTGTTCCTTCCGAACAAGCGGTGCGGTTATGGTAAGTCACCAAACGTAGCTGAAGGTTCGACGAGCCAATAGCTAATCAGCTGCAAAACCGAAGGTCGGTCAACCTGGCAAACCGACAGGAGTCAGGAGCATGATTGTTAATCGTTAACATCTAACGTCTGCTTCGTTAACGTCTGCCATGGGCATTTCTATGAAAACCACGAAGACGCGCACGGACTTTCACAATTACCAACCCTGGTCAGGAGCAAATTGTGACGGAGTACAGATCAGCAGAACGGACTTGCCAATTATGCATTCGTGTAATATTTCATAATACTGACCAAGCAAAAGGTCAATGAAGATTGTGCTCTCCGAAAATCCATGAGTTCAACGTAGATTGACGGACAAGAGAAATCCTTACATGACTACAGCCCACGTCGGAATTCGACTCTAGATGTGTTTGATATAATAGTTAGATAAGAAATACCTCCCAGACGATTGTTGACTATTAAATGTATCAACGGACGAGGAACTCCCTGATACAGATCCGGCCATAGAAATGGCAACAGTTTCTCAAGTGATTCATCCGTTGTCTTAGGAATATCGCCGAATTCGGAATTGCCCGAACTTTTTCAATTGCGCATCACTTCATGTTCTTTTCCAACCAGAAGATCCCGAACCAAGCTGTATACAGGTTTACGTTATCGTTGTTAGATTTTTTGAATCAAGCTGCTGTTCCGCCGTATCAATTTCTGGACGATTCAACGAAATAACAATTCGCCATTACGCCGAATCGTAGCAGTGACACTGGTTAAGGAAGTTCGAAAGCGAAGGTACTGAAGACTTTACTAGTCGTTGGAACATCTCCTCAAAAATGTGTACATTTGAAGAAACAACCTTGAAAATTTATTCATTCCATAATCATTTGTTAATGCACTACTGATTTACCCCCTTTCAAGAGGCTATGGGTAACTCACTTAAGGAAACTGTCCGTGGAATAATTCCGCTTTCCAGAACAACGATGAAGACGAGCAGCTTTTGAACCAGCTCCATTCGCAAAAAAAAAATTGGTTCGAACCATGACAATGGCAACCACGAGGCATGACAAACATAATTTTTACTAGTGTAGAATATCGTTAAACAGATGCCAAACCCTCATTATTTTTTATTTTTTTTATTTTTTTATTTTCCATCGGCCAATTTCCTCACATGGTGACAATCACCGACGCCAGGGAGACGCACTTCCCCACCTGGACCCTACCTAACGAATCATGAATATGAGCCGGGACCAACGGCTTTACTCCGAAGGAAGACGTGACCACATTTTTTCGCCTCAGAAAAACCACCGACGTCGACTGGGATTGAACCCAGACCCACTGGGGTGCCAAGTAGTAGTCACGCTTACCACTACACCACGAACCCTCATTAGACAACGACCTGAAATACCCGCTGTTCGATGTAACTGACTCTTACGATGAGATTTTGGTACCCCGATGAACGAAACGGTTGCAAGCTGTGAAGGATGAACTCCATGAAGGAAATAATGTCTGGTGTCTTGTAGAAAAAATGAGTTTTTCGCATCAAGGAGATTGAAGGTGGCAATCCTGCGATCGTGATAAAGCGCGCCTAGTAGCCAAGTAGGGTTCCAACAGAAGGCTGGATTGGACTACACCGAAACCTATGCTCCGGATGCAAGAATGGCGACAGTTCCGACTGTCATAGCTGTGGACGTTCATAACAAGATCTACGTATTTCAGCTAGACGTACAGACTGCGTTCCTTTATAGCGATCCTCAAGAGAACATGTATCTGGCTGTTCTTGATGGAGTTGCTGTCCCGTCAAACCGGGTGTGCAAATTGAAGAAATCGCTTTGTGGATTAGCATAGCCCTCGCTTTTGGAAAAACAAGTTGAATGATGCGCTCCCGATGAAAGGATACTCCCGGTTCAGACACGACTATTGCTTATATACTCTGACCACCAAGAAAGGTATCGTGTATGTTTTTGTATATGCAGCTCTTGGTGAGCATAAAGTTACCCTACTGTTTGGTCAGTATAGGTGTTCTATGTCTTCCACCTGACCGCATGGCCGACAAAAATTACATAACCAGCCTCATCGTCCCTATTGAAACTGTATCTTCACATTTCGGAATCAGCAAGCACGCTCTTCTACTTGGAGTTTATATCCAGTCCGGTTTAGTTTGGAAGACCAAGGGCAATGACCATCCCTCAAAAACTTCGTTGTCTATCTGCTCGATGATCTTTGAGATCATAAATAACGAAATGTTGTTTGGACCTCAGACCAAGCCCTAAAAGATCCAGAAGGTTCAAAACCTTTCGGTGGGGCAGAAACATGAACGGGTAAAATGAGCAAAGGCGCTGCTGAAGAGGGCCACGGAAAGAAGGTTGAATAATATCGTGTTTACCGACGAGAAACTCTTCGACGTACAGCAGTTCGTAAATAAGCCATTGTACTTAAGGCCACCAGGTGACCGAAACCAGCATCGGTTATGGTATGGGCTGGGATCGCCCGTGATGGCTGGACTCCGCTGATTTTTGTCCCTGAAGGAGGGAAGATCAACCAAAATACATATCAGGAACTAATTCTACCGAAAGTCGTCGAACCGTGGGCATGTCGTCATTTTGTTTCCAGGTATTGGGTTTTCTATCAGGACTTGGCGCCGGCTCACAAAGCGAAGAAATCCCAACTCAGGATTAGGAGTCATTTTCCAGGGTTCATTTCGAGTTCAGAGTGACCGGTGAGTTCACCGGACCTGAGTCCCATGGACTTCGCTGCCTGAAATATATTGGAGGCCAAAATCTGCTCTAGAAAACATGAAAGTGTGGAAGTCCTGAAGGCCGACATCTGGCTGCAGACTGGGATAAAATAACACAAGAGCACCTGCGGGCCTCGTACGATGTGTTTCTCGATCGTCTGCTGCGAGTGGTTAAATCAAAGGCGAACAAGTGTTTTCAAAAAGTGATTAAACTCCAAATGAAGTTGAATGAATTTGAAATTAAATGTTTTTGTTTTGATCACTTTATCTGTTTGTTTCAATGTAGAAAACCTGTACAGAGCCTGCAGAAGATTTCGGCAGTAAATTCACCTACAAAACTAATCGTACCAAACCGAGAGCATAGATTAACAAAGACACCGATCCGTTTTAACAATTACTGTGTAAATTCTAAAATATAGAAGGAAATGTAGTTCATCCCTTTTCATGAAACCAGTTTGAATATCGAAACGGTCGATTACTAGGGGGATCGCGCATTACTATTGATGGACACTTTGATACAAGTGGGACAATGCTTTGTTATTCGTACGTTGATATTTTGTCGTGAAGTGCGTTAATTACAATCGCTATTACCACCTAGATTACTACACTATTTATACAAAATATGTTATTTTTACACCTCAAAGTTAAAGTTGCCATTTTCAACTGATGGGACTTATTTTGTTTGAAAAGTTCTAATTCCACCGTGTTCCTGAATTTTTCTTTAGATAGCACTCGACACTGAAGAAGTCTGTAAGTAGCAGACGAAATAGGCCTATCTGTCAAAAGATAAGCTCATAGTAGTATTAAAAGGAATCTTGCTCGCGTTTACTAGCGAAAATTTGAATAAGTGTTTCAAGGTTTTATTTTTTATTTTTTAAAAAGTGATCAAATGAAGTGTCAATTTAAATTCTCCTAGTTTCCCAATCACAATCGTTCTACTAATACGCTCAAAAAAGTTTTTTTTAAATTAGTGTTTAAAAAAAAGTGAACGTTTAGATAGAACCTAAGAACTTCTCGATCTCTTAAGCCGTTCCCGAGATGGTGATGAGTCTATAGACCGAATGCCATTAGATCGAACGCCATTCAGCCGAATGGGTCATTAGACCAAATCGGTCACTAAGCTGAATGAGTGACTAATAATCCATTGATTTTTTTCTGTTTGCTTCAGGGGCCATTCATAAACCACGTAGGCTTTTCTGGGGGGAGGGGGGGGTTGGCAAAAGTCTACGCTCCATACAAAAATAAAAAAAATGTTTGGAGGAAAGTCTATGAAGGGGGGGGGTTGAGATGTTCAAAAATGAGTCTACGTGGTTTATGAACAGGCCCTTTATTCGCTTTCTGCTCTAATTTCAAAAAAGAAAAGATACTTCTTCGAGGCATGTTAGCGGATTTACATAGGATTATTCTGAGAGTGGTGAGGTGAGAAAAGTCACCTGCAGTGACATGACATAATGCATAATTGACAGAAAAAATGAAAGTTCATATATTTCGCGTCTAGATTTCAAGAAAAAAAAATCAATCTTCCGCATGTTAGCAGATTGAAAATAAACAAATTAATAACTGAAAAAGAAGATATAATGTCCCATGACAGATCATTAGCAAAGATCTAATGAAATATTAAGTTCAATACTTTACTTTCCAAAATCTGGTATAATGACTGAAACTGGAGGAAGTCCTTTTTCTTTATGATTTATAGGTTAGGTTATTCATCATTTGACGATTTTTGAGACAAAAAATTACAAACAAAACAGAACAAACAACGCTCAAATTTCCAACCAATTTATGCTACAGTCACAGACAACAGACATCCAAGCTGGAGTGCCCTTCGTTTGTAAATTTCTGTAACTGCTATTTTAAAATTACTGCTCATTTCCGTTAGTTTTTGTGAATCGTATGTTGATGGCGCCGCCTGCGCGGAGTGAGATTTGACTGTCTGTCAATTTTAGTTTGGTGAAACCTAGACTAGGCAGCGCTGATTTTCCAACGGTTTGCTTTTAAAAATTTACACAGTAAATTGGGAAAAAAATGGTCGAGCCTGTCAAAACCCCAGTCAAAAGTCTTGTTTAAAAAACAGTTCTGGGCAAAAGTTTTCCGTGATATTCATGCCTTCTCTCAACTGTTCTAAAGGCTCTTCTTTATTAATTCGGAACTTTTGATACTTATATCAATTTTGCATAACTATGATTGTATGGCAAGAACTACCGTCTCCTTTGCTCAGGAAGATGAGAAATGTTTATTCCTAGACCAGACCGGGCATTGAACCCAGTCACCTCCATCATGGGATAGCTTTTCGTCTTTACAAACTGACCGAATTGAGGACTCATTTGTGCTATCTTAACAGTAGTCATGACTCGTAAGAGAGAAGTCACTTTCACGAACCTCAGCAAAAATGAAGAGCAACGTTGAAACCATTTTGGCAATGATGTGGAAAAACTCGCCCATAATGTAAATTCTATCTAATCAATTTTAATCTAATCTTATTCAATACAAACGCAGTCAGAACGAGAAACGATCCTAGAAGTAATTGGGTTAGATGACGTCCAATTTTGTCAATATTGATGCTTGCAGCATATCAGAGACTTGATACAAGCGTAAAAGCGACCAGGCTTACTGCGTTGGCTCGTAATGTAAATTCTCTCATTCTTTAACTTACAAACGTCTTAGGTCATTCGTGGTGTGTGCGGAAATAAGACAATCAGCGTGAATTATGTCTGACAGACAGAAACAGGGTTACTAATCGTTAACGTCTGAATATGGATGTCCATATGAGACGTTGGCAAAGACGCACACAGACGTCAACGATTAACAACCCTGTCACAGAGAAGTAATCGTTAAAATGTGCGTCCCAAAAATAAACCCTTTTCTTACGTGACTCTCTCAACGATGCCGTCATTCTAGAAAATATTAGCATGGAAATGCTTGCCCAAAAAAAAACACGACCTGATTCTCGTCTGCAAAATTCAAGTATAAGTATACCACCATTTCCGACTTGAGCACATCCATAGAAATTACTGCATTAAACCCAAAATACGTCATCAACGAAGTAGAAAACCCACGTATCTCTTCTCCACATGTGTATCGCCACGTTCGCGCTACAATTATGCCCATTGTCCTCCATGTGAGATGCTTTTAGTACCCTCGAAATATAATCGAGCATCAAAGTGCTGAAAGGGAAAAAATGCTTCAAAAATTTCACTTACCATTGCGGCCACCTGTTCCCGCACGGCCTGCACAAAGTCGTCGTGTCCGGCTATTTGCGACGTTACCACTGAAAACTGGTGCCACTTGTACCGTTCCAGAATACTCAACATGGCAGCGCTCTGAAAAATGAACAAATCAGAATAAAGTCAACATTTTCATGTCAAAATCCATTCGACAGGAGGCGGCGAGACGAACCTGATGCTCGATGCTGGGCGCCAGCTGCAGCTGCAACGTCGACTGCGACGCTCTCCGTTCCAGACCGGAGTTGTCCGCGTTCCAAGAGATCACCGGAATGCCGAGGTAGCCGGCCAGCTGCAGGAAGTACTGGGCTGACGCTGTGCTCCGGCCGTACGATTCGTAGTTCATCATGTACAGGATGGCGGTCACGTTCGCGTGCAGGAACTCCTTGCACAGGGTATTGAGGATGGCTGAAAGCGGAAGTGAGGTCGAGGGAACGGTTATGTTTGTACCTTTTCTCTGCTTTAATAATCTTCTAGTTTAGCGTTATTGCAGATGGGGTGGTTTGATGTGGGTACCGGGTGCGAACGAAGGGTTAAATTGGAGTAATTATGCTTGTGATGAGCGGAGAACGGATAGTCTGATGAAAAGAGTCACCATATCGGGTCGAGGGAAGAGTAGTTTGAGGTTTGTATGTGTGATGATGAGTTATGAATAAATAGACAGGGCCGTCTGGATTTTGTCTTTCCACAGGAAAGCTGATCGCCACAAAATTTGTTTTATTTGAACAGTGAAGATACGTAGATAAGTTGCATAAGTGAAGTCGTTATTTTCAAATTTTAGCATAATTAAGAAGCGGAAAAATTGTAACGCGGTGCGTTTATTTGGACCTATTTTGTATAAATGTAAATATGTAAGTACTAGATTTCTAGTTCAAGGTAGTGTAGATAGTAGATTATGTGTTTCAAATTAAATTTTCGTTTCCAATTGGATTCTTGTTTTGAGTCGTGTTATTCATTGTACATTTGTAGGGTTTCTTATTGCATGGTAGGTGGAAGCTTTTTGATAGCACGCTAGGATGAAAGTTTGTTTTTTATGGGAGGCTACATATGCGAAAGAGATGGATATCAAATGAACACCTGAATACAATACAAAGGCTAAGCCGAACATCATTTCTCGCGTCCGATTCAATTTCTTTGATTCCGTGGTTTCTGGGGCAATGGAGGTTTTAATCCCGGCCATTACGCTAGCGAATCGGCTGGAAAACAGTTGTGTTTGACGCGGTTTTTAAGCGTTCCAAGTGTTTAGTCAAAGGTGACTTGTTTAAATAATGGCATGAGCCAGTTCATAAGGAGTGTATCGAATATAAGCTATCCACATACATTTGCGTTGCACGCATGTATTTGTGATGGTTTTTTATGCTCTGAACACTGCATGCTGTGCGTTTGACTGTCAGCTTTCTTTTGTTTACTTGTTTGTGCGGTTCAAATTCTGCCTTTTCAAAATGTCGCGTATTGAAAAGGAAGTGAAAATTAAGGTTCTGGACAAATGGCTAAGTGAGAAGGGTATTACTATGCGAAATTTGGAATTCATCATGCGAGTGTTAAAACCATCATTAATAAGTTTGGGGAACACTATTCTTTGGATGAGCTACCAGGAAGAGGCAGAAAACCCGGTTCTTCCAACCCGAAACTGGAGCAGAAAGTTGTATCTCTTGCAGAAAAGGGTATAGATTTCGTTGAGAAAAATATCAATCCACCAAATTGCCCTCAGCTTCGACCCATCGAACGTTACTGGGCAATCTTCAAGAAGACTGGTAAGACAGTTGGGAACATGCAGGAAGCCCAAAAAAAATTGAGCTCAAGCGTCCAAAAAATGCGATGCAACACTTGTCCGGAACTTGATAAAGAGCATTCGATCCAAAGTTCGAAAATTCGTGAAGGAATAACTTAAATTTCATCCGGTCTTCATTATGTTCAAGTTTAACCTCGTACAATAAAGGATCAATTTTTTGTATGAATAAAATATCGGTTTTCAACATAATTTGAAAGAAAGTTTGTGGATAGTTTATTTTCGATACACTTCTTAGATGTAACTTTTTTTGTATATACAGTTTTTTAGAGTGCTTTTGTGTAGCATATGCGTTGCAAATAACTGGAAAAATCGATTTAAAATTGTGAATACGTACAAAAAGGTAATGTTACTAAATGTTTAATTTCGGGTGATTCTTGATTTTAATTTTGTCATTTCGCGTTGGACAGCTCGTTCGACGGGCTTTTTGTGTTGTACGGGCTGGATTAGTATTCCTTGTTCGGCGATCATTGAACAATTTGATTTGAGCGATTTGGTGAACGTCGTCTGCAGGAACGCCAGACTCGTGCGCCCTGCAAAGGCCCGCCTGATCAGTATGATGTATGATGTATGATATGTACTACCACCCATTGTAGCACGGAAACTAAGTCCGACAGCAGTGAGCTCTCCTCGCTGTTAGACTTGATCAAGCTTTAATAACCACTGATTATCCTAATCATGCCATTGTATGAAGGGCCAAAAAGGGGTTGGGTGGATCGATAGGCAACATCACCTATACATATCCACAGGGATATAAAGAATCTCCTTCCAACAACAAGATTGAACAATTGGTCAAAAGAGCAAGCTATCTAACATGAGGATGCCCCAATGGGCGGGGAGAAGAGCCCGCCCTCTATTCACAAACTGTTAGCAATGGGGAGTTGGCATTTCCACTCTCCCCATCCAGAGTGCTTCAATCGGGTGCCCTGATGGTCCCTCCCATTCCCATGAAATATTTATATAATAGTGTATATATTTATGCAAATGAAAAATACTGCAATCATTCGGTATCTATTATTTATGATCTCTTTCGGTGGATCCTGAAATATAAGAAATGTTGTAAAGTGTTAAAGTGGAGAGTTCTGTGTTTTCGCGCTTAAGAATGTTTCCGTTCGTTTTCAGCGATAGCAGCAATTTCCCAAAATCTTGATTTGAGGTATCCTAAAAAAGTTTGTTAAATTTTACAAAAATTACATTTATACATTTTAATCTACTGTTGACATGGTCACTATTTGCTGCTTGGTGTTGATTTTTATTATAGCAATACGCTTTTATTTTTCCTGGCATAAAAATTATTGCTCCTGTGTAAGGAAAACAGAGAAGATTTTATTGACAGGGAGTTAAAGACAAATGGACGTAAAACAAAAAAAAGCAATTTTTAAATCATCTATGAAGTAAAAACAATAAAACAATATCATCAAATATAATGGTATTGTGAGTTATGATACGGTACTGACAAAAATAGAACTGTAACATCAGACACAATCCGAATGGCAAACAGCACAGATTTGGAAAAGGTCTATTTGCAAACTGGAATTGAAAAATACATTAGGTAATAAGTGCAAAAGCCTACCATAGATTCCGTTGCAGCTTCTTTTATTCAAGACACTAGATACTTCTAAATCATGATGATAATTGGACATATAAGACATAATAATTAAAAGTATATATAACCTATTAGGTGAAATTATAAAAAAAAAAAAAATATGTTGAAATATAAATCCTGAAAACACCAGCAATGATCAAAATGATAATGATGATGATAAAGAAGATTGATAATGTTTATGAATAAACAATGTCCTATGTGATAATATATATAGTCAAGGGATATTATAATATAAACTGAAAATTACATCTGTGCCGACTGCTGTTTTGTTGCAATTGTAGACAAACTCCCAGAAAACTTAGACAATGTATGATATGAGAAAAAAAATGAATTTTAAATTTCAAATTATTTTATAATACCTGATGACCTGGAAGACCTGAAAGATATGAGAATGGAAAATTATGATATGATTTACCGGTCGCACCCCCTCACTTCGCTATTGTCGGATTGACAACATTGCCCAGGCTACGCCAACCAGCGTCTCCATGTTTCAGCTGGCAGTCTTTTGTGATCATATGACTCGTGGAGGCGTGAGGTAGGAACTTGTGAGGACCGGAGGTCGGTCGCACCCTCCTGCCAAGTTGTCAACTCACCATTTGAAGCCCTGCAAAGGCCCGCCTGATCAGGTAGCTAAACGGAGGAGAGTGAAGTTCGCTCGGAAAACTAGCGAAGTTATTCCGACGGTCGCCAATAATCCGTCGTGTTTCCACCCTACGTTACAATCCTTGTGGAACAGATACCGAGAGCGCGGTTTCAGTGATCCGTTGCCAAGTGTCGGACACTGAACCGGACCTTACCCAAAATATATAGTAGTCTTCCTTAACCCCGCTCGGTCATAGCGGAAAGGGCCGCGAAGCCGGGTCGCTTGGGAAAGGGGACTCCTATATTGAAGGAGACGGTCAATTCCGGACGTTCTCGACAAGATATAAAACGGAAGCCTTCCGTCCAGCCGCCACTCTCTCCGCAACTCTAGTTTCAGCCATTTTCAATATTGCGTTCGTCTATTTAAATCAAGCACATTCGTTTGGAAACAGGTTCGTTGGTTGGTTCTGGCTTTAAAGTCTAAAGAGACTACGGAAATTATATAACTTGAATGGATTGGTGGAATTTTCGTTAATTTTATCGGCAAAAGGTGTTCATTTGAGGTTTCAGCAGCATATGTGCGTTTGAAGTAGGGTTTTCCTAAAGTACCGTTCGGGTGGTTCCTCTGAGAAACCAGTTTCAAAATTAGTCGGGCATATTCAACACGACCGGTGGTCTCCCTTAATGGAAGTGCGCTTAAGCAATCGCGTTTGACTGAGATTCAGCACCCTTCCCCCGCACGGTTACAAAATCTGATAAACGCCCAAAAAATAAATATCGAATGACTCTCCGTGGTCGGTCACTATTCGTGAATGTGATTTTACAGAGCAGGAACATGTTTTTAATGTGATTTTAAACTGAATGTTAGATAAATGTGGAGCACATATGGTTGTTGTTACCCGTGGAGTCATGTATGTATCTTCGGTATTTTTTATCATGTTGCCGTTTCTTACGTGCCTGAAAAATGAATGTGCACAGCAAAGGAAATATGAAAATTAATCGAGAAACATTCACACGAACCGAACATTGAAAAACATTTGAAAACGAATAGTTTTTCAATCAACCAGGTGCTACAAAGTAAGCTTACATAGTGCTGTAAAAATCGAAATCGTTTTTTGACAAGTGAAAACTGAAGTTTCCATAAACGTGTAAATTTCTAAGTTTGCGTATCGAAACCAATGAAACAATGGCGCCTGGTTCTTTTGCTGCCTTATTCTCTCGATTAGCTGTCATTCGTTTCCCAACACCCAACATGAAGTGATCCGGATTCAAACACAGGAAAAAAATGAATTTTAACAGGCGCGTAAAATATCCCCTCATTTAATTTCAAGCCAATGGAAGCATAAACAACGAAATTGTTTGCAATTTCTCATGCGCCATACAACAATGTTTGCTATTTTTCATACAGGCTAGATTCAGGCGTTATCTGGCTTAATTTACATGAAACATCCCACTAATCTCCGCCAAATCTAGCGTTCCCTTTGTGTGCATTAGATAACGCAGAAAATTACATGTTTTTTTTTTAAACTGTGCAGTTGGATACATAGCAATACCATGCTGGAGGTGGCTGGGTTCGATTCCCGGTCTGGTCTAAGAATTTTTCGTTAAGAAAAATTTCTCGACTCCCTGGGCATAGGGTATGGTTGTACTTGCCAAACAATCATACTAATGCAAAAATGGTTCCTGCACGGAAAAAAATAATCAATTTTAACAGGCGCGTAAAATTTTGCCTGGTTAATTCCAAGTCAAAGTAGACGTAAACAACAAAATTGTTTGCAATCATTCATGTTCCACACAACAACGGTTTGTAATCTTTCGTACAACAGGCTAGATCCAGGCGTTATTTGGCTTAGATTTAAGCTTGAAATGCTTATTTGTAATTTGTAATTGTTTCAAAATTCAGTGGAATAAGTGTATTGTTGAGAAGTTGACCCATTTTGAGAATTATCATATTTTAACGCATCAAATCATTTCCGGAGCGTTATCCAGCGTGGTTCCTCCCAAAGCGTCGATGAAACATCAATGAATTCGCTGAAAGATGACATCGTCAAGCTGAGTGATGCAGTAAGCGCACTTTCAGCCAAAGTTGGAAATAGATGCAGAACCAAAAGCAATTAAATTGATCTTGAAAGAAAAAGATCCAAACAGATTCAGCTTCGTGTCATTCAAAATAGGAGTGAAAATAGCACTGAAAGACAGTGCGCTTTCAAACTCATCTTGGCCAGAAAATGTATGCTTCCGATAATTTGAAAACCATGCAAAAAAAAACAAAAGACAAATCGTCAGTATCCGTCGACCTGTGGACAGTTCGGGAGAATTGTCGCATTGAGGAACCCCTAGTCCTCTAGACCCTGTCAAGCTTCCTGTTTCCTACTATCGTAGCCATTCTGGACCTGTGATCGTAGATTGTGACGGGGGACCACTATTTTCAGGCAAGTACGCATGCAATAGAAACATTCCCTCTCCGGTTATGCCCCAACGTTCTAGGTTCACATTTCGCAATATTCACGATTCCAACACGACACAACCACCCAAATCACAACTCTATCTACCGTATCTGCAGTACTTCAGGAGCAGAGCTTAAAAATATCATATTCAATTCTCAAATTGCACCCTGACTGAGTTAAAATATTAGTCATAACGCACTGTTCTTAGCGAACATGAAGTAAACACAAATTTGCCTTCATGAATCTCTTGTGCAAGATGAGTCAATTTGTTTTGTGTTACTTTACTTTGATCATTCATTCGTTCCGGAAAGCAGTGAATGTACGTAAGTGCAAACAACTCATTCAATTTCAACGTTCTACCGTGAAGACGGAAGAACAGTCATTCATTTGGAGAATCAATGAAGTGAAAAAAACCAAAACTTCTAGAATCGATCCTGCAAATGCCTTTTCTCGAACAAATGCCCCACAAACTCTGTAGCGATTTCGGCCATTTAGCCTGTTGGCTTCCTTTGCCTTCAGCCATGTTCGGGAATACTTGAAATCCTGTGGCAGAAAAAATCACTCACGAACGCGAAAATGAATGACTGGTTAAGAGAACATTCAGTCAAGCAACCAAAATCTCTTGAAGGCTTGAATAGCCGTGTCCTTTGCTGTGGTGTGAATGAGTTGTGTGGAACACAAGGACAACGGAATGACTGAGCATAGCAAAATAGTAAACACGAATATATTGCGTGACTGATAGAACGAAATGAAGGGAGCGAAAATTATACCTACTGAATATTTTTTTTACTCATCGTTCACGACGGCTGTCATTTTTTTCGAGCTCTGTTCAGGAGTACTGAACTTTTCACCATAAAGCATAACAAATGCCTTGAGCCCCTCAGCTTAGTCGGTTCCTGCCATCATAGTCGTTCTGGCCCTGTTGTTGAGTGTGGTAACGGGGTCTTTAAAGCATGAGTTCAATCGAACCAATCCCGTTTGTGATTTGTTTGTGGATCCTAGTGCTATGCCACGTGGCCCTGTTGTTAAGGATAGTGTCGGGGTCTTCAAACCTTCCAGCACAAGCAACCTTCAACGAAACGAAGGCGACATGACCCGTACAACTTCTCGGAGTGATCTGATATCGTCAATAGTCAGAAGAAGCACAACCGAAACGACCGTTCTTCGTGCAATTTGCCAAGATCTCAACTACGTTATTATTACGAAAACGTTCGAGTCATCAAGACCAAAACTGTCGACGTCTTCCTCGCTAGTTCTGGAAAGAGCCACGATATGTATGAATTAACGGAAATGTCGAGAATGTATGTGTCAATATCTCAGGCGAATCAAATTCAGCTTTTGTCGGTGTATCGTACATACCGTAAATCTACTGATTATGAGTGCATCCAATGTCATGCAGTTGTTGTCTCGGAAATTAATCGCAGGATGAATATCAATGACGGGTTGATCTTGTTCGGGGACTTCAACCAACCTCGTATCGTCTGGATCAGTCAACAACGTTTATGCATTTGCTGACCCTTTAGCATAGGATTATTCCCAAGCTTGCCGCACTCTTTTGAACAGTCTTGCTTATGATGGACTTGACTTATTATTTCTAATGAGTTCCTCGCTGGCTGCAGTTGTTGATACTGGTCCTCACCATCCAGCTCTTGGAGTGACAGTACACTCATCCAGAATAACTCCATTCATTGAAGACATTGAGAAACTTAATCGTGACTTTGGAAAAGGGGATTACTGGGCGTTGAACTCTATGTTCTCCGGAGTTGATTGGTCTGCAGTTTGTCTGCACGCAAAAAAAAAAGCCTCAGTAGAAACTACCATTTCGAGGGTTAAATTTAGCGCAATCACCAACAATTTTCAGCTGACTATAAATGCGTCTGATTTTACCATGCCTGCGATTAGATCAACCATGGTGCGGTTGATATCAATATGAGGTCTGTGAAATATACCACAAATGTTGAAGGTTTTACCATAAACGTAGTAAATTTGACTGAAGTTTCATGGTAGTTTTAAAGATACGCATAGTCGGGTAAAATGGTAGTTTTTACTACAAGATTTTTTTCTGTGTGTGTAACGGTGTTGACGAAGCTGTTAGCTGCTGCAATGGATTACTGCGCTATTACCGCTATTACCGCGAATGCTTCACAATATGTGTTCCGCTGTCAAGACCTCGGAAAAATCCTGCTTCGTCTTATTCTCGTCTACTGTATCTTCGACGAAATCGAGCAAAAATGCTCAAACGCTTTGCAACTTGCATTCAACCGAGCAAGTTGCACCTATCGTAGCTATAACCATTATCTGTACGGCCTGTACGTAAGACATGTTCAATTTACACTTAGATGATCAAACTGAAGAAGCTGAAATCGTCTCTAACACCTGGTCCTTATGGCCTGGGTATATATGGAAAAATTGCAGTCAGTACCATGCTAATTACACCGGTGAAAGCCAAATTCATCGTCTGCCTTGGAACCTCAGCAGATTCCAAACGCATGCCAGATGCCACACATGCAGCCAATCTTCTACAAAGGCTAATGCTAAGGCTAAATGGATGTGTCAAACCATTATGGAACTACTTCTCCACCTGCTGGATCAAATTTCAAATCAAATCATCCTTAATGTCGTTATGTTCCAGGCCTGTAAATCGTTTGCACTAAAAAAATGGACAAAAAATGCCGATTTTTCATAAGTTTACCTTCACCCGCACTGCAAAACTACCCATGCAGCATCAATCATAGTAACCCATGAGTCAGCAGACCAAATTTGACAGCTCTATCAGTCGAATTCTATCCGTGGTGGCAAAAACAGTGAAGCAACTCCGTTCAGAAGTGTGCGCGTTGAAAGAATCGTGCGGCACTTTGTGGACACCGGATACGCCCGTTCCGCCATCTACAACATCTTGGCACTATTAGACAACAATCAGAGCATCGAAAGCAAGCCCGGTTCCGGACGGCCGACAACCCTGAGCGACAAGAAGCTCCAAAGGATGCTGAAGAGGAAGACTTAGGGAAAAGTGGCTACATCGCTGCGTGCGCTTGGCCGGTCGGTTCAACCTGCCAAATAGTGAAAAAGTACCTGGCAAACATGAACACACATGTCAGGAAGTGGAAGTCGCGTCCACTGGTTTCGGAGCTGCAAGATGGTCAACTCGATTTTCTCGGCGAATCGCGACGTTGCGGTGGTGATGGACGACGAGTCCTATCTCACCCTGGATGGCAACGACTGGCAGGGCACTTCGTATTTTACTTCCCCCACGAAGGAAGTGAGCTCCGGGGTGAGGTTCTTTTCACACACCTAGCTCCCCAAGAAGGTGCTGCTGTGGCTGACAATCAGCGAGAAGGGGATGTCAAAGCCGCTCTTCTTTTGCTCCGGACTGGCCGTGAACGGGGAAATTTATAGTACGAAATGCCTGCCGGAAGTTGCTTCGTTCATTAAGAAATACCATAAGGGCGAAGACGCGGTGTTCTGGCCGGATCTGGCGTTGACCCACTACTCGAAGCGATCGTTGTGGTACCCAAGTCGGCGAACCCGCCCAACGTCCCCCAGCTGCGTCCCATCGAGAATTTTTGGGCCAACCTGAAGCGTAAGATCTGCTCCAACAATTTTGTCGCGAAAACTGCGGAGGAATTGATAAATAAAACGAACAAAGAACTCCAAAACATGCCTATACGCATGTTTTCGTCCGCCATCGCGAATGTGTTCCGGTTAACTGCCGGAAGGCCGCTCGTAAAGGAGTACAGTTTTTTTTTGCAAGTAAGCTTCCATGGGTAATTTTTTCAAAAGCAATTTTCTGTCTTTGCTTTTTTTGTCACTATCTGAAAAAAGTCCATTTTTTTAATGCAAACGTTATGTGCGAGCGACATTTGCTTCATTGTTCGAAGCAACTCTAGTGCTTTTATTCAATTTATTTTAACTCGTTAAATTGGCTGAACGGTTTCAATCTAGTGCCGTCACGCTGGCGGACACGGTTCAATTCTCGGTTACGAATCGAATTCGTTTTTTTTTGTGGGCCATTGAACCTCCGGACTCTAATCTCACACTTAACAAGTAATGCACTGCACAACCTCACGCACACATCGAATTTTTCAATGCAAATTGATGTGTTTCTCTTTGGCCCACGACCAATGTTGCATTTTTTCTCCAAGTTGCGATCCAGTACGAGAAATGAAACAAAATACATCGAAATGGTATTCCAATCTTCCTTTTTTATTGTGAGTCAACAGTCAAGAGACGCTTCAGTGGTACTGTGCAACAGAGTGGATTTGTCCGAAAAGGACCCCAACCCACGCAATCTTGTACAACGTTTGGACCAATTGTTTTTTGTGTCGAAATCCAGTTTTTCCTTATATCTCACTCCAATTTCACTTTGTTAGGATGTTTCCTGTTTCATGATAGCCCAGTACTTCTCAATTGGAATCAGTTCCGGTGCGTTTGGGGGATTAAGATGCTTTGACACGAAATTGACCTGCTTAGCCTTGTACCACTCCAGAATAGCTTTCGAATAATGTCATGAGACCAAATCTGGCCAAAAAAGCGGAGGACCATCGTGTGACCTCAGAAGTGGAAGTAGACACTTTTGAAGGTATTACTTTACCTGCACTTTTGAAGTCATTACTATACCTGCCGTCCCGGTTGTCACAAATGGAGTGCTCCCCTTCCCTCACGACCAAATCTTTTTTTGGCCAACTCTGACATCTTCTGCTTCCTAATGTCCTTGTGATGAGCAGTAAAGAATGGGGCTCCTGAAGTTGCCGGAAGTCTGCTTTTACATAAGTCTCGTCATCCATAACGATACAATGCGGTTTGGTCAATAACTGGGTGTAGAACTTCCGTGCACGTGGTTTCCCCACCGTATTCTCCTGTTCATCGCGGTTTGGCTTGACTTTGGACTGTGTACGTGTGTTGTTTCGCATTTTGCTTCTCGGACTGAACTATATGGATACTTCTTGAAAGCCTTCACCACACGTTTGTGATCCTTTCCCAAGTAACCCAACTTGTTATGTAATGTTCAAAAATTCATCTTCAAGGCATGATCTCATAGATTTGTCTAGTACACATAACTTCAAGCTGAACAATGCATTAGGTCCTAAGTAACATTGAGAGTTTCACTTCGTCGATTTTCTCTTTGGTTAATAGCTTGTCTATTAAACGATTTGCTTATGTTTTCGACGTGTTAGATCCTTAATCACAATGCATACTACCGTACTGTATGTTGAAAATACTTGAACATGTTTTTACATAGCCGTAAGAATGCAAAGAGAAAGTCGACAAAGAGAGTCTCTCAATGTTACTTAGGACCTAATGCATTGTTTAGCTTGACTTATTTTTGGTATGACCGAACAGCGCAATTTATCGATCTATTTGAAACATCTTTAAGGTCACACAAAAAGTTTTTAGATACCGATTCACGACTTATAATATGTTTTCAAGATACTTTGAATAACATGCTTTCAACATGATGATGTCTTATCTTGGTAGTTTCTAGCATCATAATAGCAAAAAGGTTGTAATCTAGTAATTCCATAGTAAAAACAATTGCAGAAACACGTGAATATGACATGCTAATTTGAGAAATGTCAAACGAACAGAAGTCAACAAAGATTGTTAAGATTGTTATGATTGAGAAAATTATGTTTGTTTGTTAGGAGAATATGTACAGCTCATAGTAAAAAAATGATAATCGTTCTTGGCCAAATCTATTATTTAATAAATATCAGATATCTGAAGATTGTTAATGTTCAGAACGCTTAACAAGATATCATATGCGAGACAGCTTTTATGGTGCAACTTTTAGTTTTACCAACAGTTTTACTATTGCATAATTTATGCGCCGTTCTAAAAACTAAAAAACAAATCAACAGAGAATTCTCTTATACCTGTTTTGCAATTTTGTAGCATCTCTGTTGAAATCATCACAAATCGTCATGGTGGATTAGACACATGGTCTACACTGTCGATAAAAAGTATTTTTAAAACATAAAAAATGTCTGGATTATCGAGCAACTACTACTCAAAATGTATCATCTCAATCATCGACAAACAAAAAACGTAGCTTTTTTAGAAATTTTTAGTGACAATTGTAATCATAGTTTCACACGGCACTGTAATGTTATCCATAGCTATGGCGTGAAGTTGAAATTGAGTCCAAATTACATCTTGAGAGCAGTCTAAAAACATGCTTATGATGGTCCATTGCAAATAGGTATAATAACATCGTAATAACCATATTAGAGCATCTTATCAGTAGAACGTCATTTGGCTCCAGACATTTTATAAAAAAAATGTCGTTTCTTGTGGACCGTCACAATGAATCAACTGCTGATGGTGATTCTTATTGCATGCTATGGCAAATCCATGTTGAAAAAAGAAGAAGAAGAAGACACCGAGTGGTATAAATCTGACAGCTTCCATGTTGAAGTATAGGACGAACATTTTATAATGCTTCATAAAAATTCAAAAGAAATTATAATCAAAAGCGGTTTGTTGTGTGATGAAAGAAAAATTCAAAACTATTCATTAAAAACATTTTCAGCAAAACAACAATAAAATAAAAATAATGCCCCTATTTTGCAGTTTTGGATCATACAACAAACCGCTTTTAGTTAAAATTGTATTTGAATTTATTAGAAGCATTTTAAAATGTTCGCGCTATACTTTAACATGGCAGCTGCCAGATTTATCACCACTCGGTGTCTTCTTCTTTGTTCAACCTTAATTCGTCTATGGTTTCGAAAAATATGTTTATTTTTTTCTTGTAGTTAGACCAATTCTGTAACCATTTCTTAACTATAAGTCTGGCAAATTGGTTACGTCTGGTTTTCAATCGATATGAAAAAAGTATAAAAAGTAATGGGAATTTATAAATAAATTCATCGTACTCATAACAAACATTACTGTCAAATTCGATCCGTGTTTCCATCTAGTTACATCTACCTAGTTTGACACTTGTTGGATTGAATAGTTGTGTTCATGCATTTCTGCATTTAGTCTCACTTTTTAATAACTTGATTATAACCTAGGGAACGTCCATTATTTACGTCACACAAAAATTCACTTTTTACAACCCCCCTCCCCCCTTGTCACGTTTTTTGTATGGAACTTCAAATTTTTTTGTATGGATCGTCACGTTTTCCCTAACCCCCCCTCCCCCCTTACTGCGTGACATAATTAATGGACCTTTCCCTATTGGTTATTGTGATGCTATAAACTACCTAGATAAGGCATAGTCATGTCAAAAGCATGTTATGCGGTGTATCTTTAAAACTTCTTGTGTGCCCTAAAACATGTTATATAAAGATCGGTTAATACGTCGACTTTCTCTTTGGTAAATAGCTTGTCTATTAAACGAATTACTGATGTTTTCAACGTATTGAATCCCTTATTACACTTTATACTACCGTACTGTATGTTAAAAATAGTTAAACATGTTTTTACATAGCCGTAGAAACGCAAAGAGAAAGTCGACAAAGAGAGTCTGTCAATGTTACTTAGGACCTAATGCATTGTTTTGCTTGAATTGCGCTGTTTTGGTCATATTTAAGTCGAGTCAATTTAAGTCAAATGTTCTAGAAAAATACATCAGTGACTTATGATAGGCAAATGTTTTGGAATAACATCCTCTCTGCTTATATATGACAAAAGATGTTTTTAATGTCATTTTTCAGAATCTTGTATAACAAAATTTCAAGACAACTGACCAAAAAGAAGTTTTTGGTGTTACTTGAGTTACACTACACGGATGTTTGCCATACTTTTTCTTCAACGAACGTTCGTTTTACCAATTTGAAACATGAGTTACCGTAGATTGTACCCTTCCCTGCTGATGGAACGATGAGAGAGTTCCGGATTTTCGAATTACATTCTCCGCTGCTGTTTTTCCGACACTATCCTGGCAATGATTGCATAGATACTAATGTAACTAATACAGTGTAGACAATAGCTGATCTAATTTCAGCTTAAATTTAAACACAAATTACCCAATGGGTAAAACATTACCGTCATTTGAAAATGATGCAATTTGAGTCCGTACACCCTTTAATATTGTCTCCTAAAAGAGCAATAAAAATCAGTCTTGGTAAAAGTCATGATCATTAGATTGAAATGCGTGGATTTTCAGGCAACATAACATTGACTACCTATAAGTTCCATGCGAAAATCAAATGATAACTCATGACAACAAACGTAACCAGAAGAATGAACGTTCAATTTTCAAAATACTTTGATATTCATTTATGTAAACAAGTTCATTTTCAAAACGAATTTCAAAATATCAGAAATGAAATTCAATCAACCACAATGAATATAAATTACCCGTCAGGATCAGAAAAATGCAAGGGCAGCTCGCCCAGGGTATTCTTGCACAACATTGCTAGCATCTATTCCTCTGGGACGAAGATGACGGCCCTGGTTGTTGCATGTTTGGATTAGGATTAAAAATCAGTTAATAATAAAAAATCATCACAAGAGATGATATTCAGATTTCATCATAAGAAATTCATGCTTACCGATTGATAATCAAAACAACAGTGACAGCAGATTTTTGACCCGCACATAGAGCCGACTTCATTCATTGCAGCAAACAAAAATCAGTTGGCATAAAAGTGACAGCGGTAACCATGAAAACCGGAAAAGTAAACATCATCATTACACTGGGATAAAATCATTTTCACTTCTCATTGATATTTTATGAAAATTCAAGGCACTGATAAAAAGCCTTTATTTTGACTAATCAACTGTTTTATTTCATTAAAGCAAGAATAGAGAGCTGATTCCGTGCGTCTAGATATTAAGTGCATCGAGCTTTAAGATAGTTCTCAATGTTTCGTCAAAATGTTCTAAGTGCTTATTTTGTGGGTATTTTGTGGACTTCTAAAAAACTAATCGAGAACCACTCTCGACAACGTATTCAAAACGACGTATCTAATTTTGTAAACAAAGATTCAAACTCAATATTCTTGAAACCCTTAGCACTTCACGTAAACTAGGACCACCACAAGAAAGAATAATATTTCCCTAATGTGATGGTTATGCTGGTTTCCGTGGGGTTGCTGAGATGTTTTAGAAATTTACGTTTGAATCTTTGTTTACCTTTTTGTTTGCAAAATCAGGTTCATCGTTATTTTCCAACGGGAACAGCAGATCATTTAGGCATTTCAATTTACTGAGATTCAGTGGATAAATTACCGAGATTCGGTTAACAAATTAACATTTTACCGATATTCAGCTAGCAAAATAACATTAAACAGCAAAAAAGCAAAAAAATCAGCAAAAATAACTGCCGAGTTGAAATATAGTGACGCATCAATTGAAAATTGATCTGCTCTTATCCCTGTTTTTGAGTTCTCTTAATTGTTTTTGACGCTTCAATAAAATTCCAATTTTGCATCGTTCTTCATGTTGGTAAATATTGCGCTTTCAAAATAAAAAGCATTCAATGAACATTTTCTGTTACGCACCATAGTTTATTTCGTGAATCAGCCGAAAAAAATCGGTACGGCACTGTACAGTAAAAAAAACAACACCGATGCACTAGAACCCAAGGGGTGCACTTACAGGAAGCTCGCAGGATTGGTGGGGAAGAGAAGGGGGGAATAATGGTGGTTAATGAAGCATATAAAACTGCAACCTTCAACCTCGGTTGAACGCTTAACTGGCTTACCTGTGGGGCTGGGCGTGAGTGACATCATGTCAAAGTGTATGTTGGTGGTTTGAAATTCATGGTCCTTCAGGAAGGTCAGCTTCGGTCCACGCCCCTTCGTCAAACCAACCACAGCGGTATTGATCGAACGCAGATAGTCCCGTCGACCGAAGTTGGTGTGCGGAACCAGCAGGCCGACGTTCAGCTGGTTCCTTCTGGCACTGGGACGGGCTGCACCCTTTCCGGAAGCAGCAGCACTGCTGCCCCCGCTGCCACTACTACTGCTGCTGCTGCTGCTGCTACTACTACTGCTAGCACCTATGCTGATCCCGCTGCCTCGGTTCGTCGTCGCTTTGTAGCTTTTCATCTCGATGCCAGAAATTAGGCAACCGAGCAGCAGCACCGTCGTCACAACGGAAGCAACCAATAAATTCATTTTCCCTGCTAATTTGATTCCGATTTTCATCGATACACAACACAACAGCACCTATTTTTGCATCCGACACCAGCATCCAGCATCCGCCCGTCAGGAGACAGGCAAAAACGGAAATATCAGAAATGGGCGTATTTCCTTTTTCACTTATAAATTCATCTTGGCTGCACTCTCTCCCTCGTCGAAGGCTGTGCCACCGCTGCTGGTGCTGCTGCTATTTCGATGACGACTTTCTACACAGTGATTACGTTTTTCACAACCATTTTGCAGAAACCACACAATCGGTAAAATACACTTCTCCCCGATGGCTTCAGGCGTAAACGAAACTACAAAAATACCTCTATTCGAGATTTTCTGCACGATTTCGCAGAGAAAAGGAAAATCTTTTGTGTACTTGAGAAAAGAAAGTTGAAAGGCGAAAATTTCTCCTTCTCGTTTGCCCTTCTCGAGTTTCCTTGTGCCTTTGGTTGCGCACTCGTGTCTCTCGGCTCCGCCACAATGATTATATCGCACAAACTCTATACTCTTCCTCGCGATGCCTTGGGAAAGGACACCGTGCAAACGCCTCAAAGTATACACTACTGCATACACACGCGCTCGTATCTCGCTCTATAGATGTGTACATTTGCCATTGACGGACGGCCTCTCCTTATCAGTTGGCTGTCAAAAATGTCTCTTCCTCTAGGACGAATCAAGTCGAAGAACGACGACGACCAGCGCCTCTCGTCTTGGCAGCAAAGCTTTTGCCTTTCTGTGACGTTCCCCAACAACGGGCGTTCAACAGCAGAACCAACGAAAAAAGATAAATTATGTAACGCTAAGCAGCGCCGACAGCGCCATCCAACGAGCGGGAGAGCGAACTGATCTCTTGAGCGCACAGCATCCGAACGAACGAACGACTCAAGCTCGCACATACACCTCATGCAAGGGCGTGCAAAACAAGCACCCAAGTGACAGCAACAATTCAGAGTCCACCGAACCAAACCCAAATCATATGCTCTCACGCTATTATCCGAGCACAGCATGGGTCCCAACGTGGATCACATAATGTGCAGCCAGAGCATAACATTCACACACTAACACACGACCCTCACTGATGAGACTATTCTCAAACTTCAATGGAGAGGATGAGCGAAGATGTCAACAAACAGTGAACCAAACACAACCACCACACTGCCCGACACGTGATAGTGAAAGGATGGCGCGCGCGTCTATTCGTAACCATTGCGTTCTCATCAGAGATCGACCAGCACCACGCACGTGGCATAACTCAAGGCGACAACATAGCTCTCTTTGTTGCTCTCACTCTCTCACTCTCCGATTACCTGCGCTTTCGTTCGTAAACAAACTCACATTCTCTGCATCAGTGTGCATTGCCATTGCATGTACGAACAACGAGAGCGAGAGTATCAAAACAAAGGGAAATTTTTCCCCACACCCTTTTTCACCAATTGGGAGGATCATTCGCATGACGATGAACGCGCATTTCTCCGGAAAATCCCAAATATTTTGTAACAACAGCTCGAGAGAAGTAGGGTGGTAAACAAGCAGGAAAGAGCAGGGAGAGCGCCGAGGTACTCTCCCGCTCGCAATGCATTTCAATATCCTTTTCGAGGAAAACGGGCGGATACTCCTCCTGGTGCTATCCTGCGAAGCATCGCGTGCCTGTGCTGTTTTGATAAAAGCGGAGGTTTTTTTTTTATTAAGCCTCGGAGGCTTGCGGAAAAAGTGGATAAATAATGGGAGGGAAAATGCTCTCAATCTCTTATAAGGTATGACAACCGATGCGTGCGTCAAGCCGTGCGTTGACGTACACGTGAAAAAGGGAAATTTTCCATCGGCGTGGCGAGGGAGCTTTTAGCTGATCATTCATCACCCTCACGGAATGACGTTCTTCTACAATGGCTATACACGCATATTTGTCCGATGCTCGGTTCGTTGCTGGGACTCCAAAGTATTTTTTTTTGAATTCGGTGCCGAATGTTTTCGATGCACGCGCACCATTTCTAGATCTCATTGCGACACATCCCTCTTTGTTGTTGTTTTAGATGATTGCCAGCGGCGACGCATCACTCATTGTTAGAAGTGATCGCCAAAAGTCTGGCCTCAAGCATTGATCCATAGGACGGTATAACGCTCCGGGCCAGACGCGTACTACCGTTACTGAAGGTTTGTTCTCCAAATCCTTCATGGAGTCTAGTAGCCCTTTGTTAAAGCGAACTGTCAGCCTTTTATCGAAAATTGCCGAGCAGTGGCGTGACAGTGGGCAACCGCAGGGGTGAGTCGCTCAGCACACTTTTCTTCTGTGCTATTTGTTTTAGTGTGCCCACATGCGTTGCAATGTTCTGCGTGTTGCCGTAAGGTGCCGAAGGTGCCGATGCGTTGATAATCCAAATTTTTATTTTTGCTGATCATGGCAGCCAAGCATTTGTTTTGGTTTCTACAAGATAAACAATACAAGAATCAACAAGCAATAATGCTTTAGGATTTTAAGGACAAAAATAATATATTAGTTTATAGTTTATAGTTTAGTTACAGTTTAATTATAGTTTAGAAAGTGATTAATATCGGATAGGAAATTGTTCAAGTGGTTGGTTCTAATTGAGTTGGAACTCGGATTGAAATTCATGCAAAGCGCTAGGAGCGGACAGTAATTTTATTGCTAGAACAAATAGACATGAAGAGAAAGCGTATTGATAGATCCGTAAAGAGAACAGCAGGCACTTTGAAATTGAATAGATGTGAAGTTTGAAAAGCAGGCGGAGGAGCATTTGAACGGTAGTATACGATCAGGCACATAACCCTTTGTCCATACTACCCTATGCAGGGATGAGCAAGGGGGGAAATCCTTGACGACAAGCAAAGAGTTATGCAACCGATCATGCTCTTATACTACCTATTACTTGCTTTCTAGTTCTAAGCGATTTGTCCGTCTCCTAATACTGCCTAGCACGGGTGAAATTATCTCCCGCTGTTGAGTTTATTTTAGCATGCACCGCCTATTTCACACATTTGCTCTTCTCGTCATCTGTAACTTATAGATCTCCGGAGAGACACGACGGTGAGTGGTGCAAATGCTGATCCCCACCGGTATGAATTAATGGATTCCCCATTTATGGGCTTTCTACACTTTTGATTGTTATTTTTGTATTCTCCCCAGCGCGGAAGTAACGATCTTTGATGAAGTTTTTCAGAAGCAGATAATTTATCATCTCCATGCAAAGCGCTAGAGACGGACAGTAATTTTATTGCTAGAACAAATAGACATGAAGAGAAAGTGTATTGATAGATCCGTAAGAGAACGGCAGGCTTTTGAAATTGAATAGATGTAAGTTTGAAAACAGGCGGAGGGCATTTGAACGGTAGTATACGATCAGGCACATAACCCTTTGTCATACTACCCTATGCAGGATGGGCGGGGAAATCCTTGACTGACGAAGGTATGCAACCGATCGTGCTCTTATACTACCTATTGCTTGTTTCTAGTTCTAGCTGATTTGTCAAACGTCTCCTAATACTGCCTAGCTCTGGGTGAGAGAAATTGTCTCCCGCTGTTGGGTTATGTTTCAGCATGCACCGCCTATTTCACGCATTTGCTCTTCTCGTCATCTATAACTTATAGATCTCGTTATAGATGACGAGAGGAGGACGACTATTAATGGGCTTGTGACCCAAGCATAAACCCAACAGCCGGGATGATGTTCACCGTGCTAGACGGAGATTGAGACTGGATATCGCTAGAACTAGAGCGAAGCGATGGGCGCAGCATAACGGCACGATCGGTTGCGCATCTCCTTTGTCAGATCAGGGGATTTCCCCCTTGCCTATCCTGCGTAGGCGGCGACAGGAGTGTAACCTGATCATCTACTGCGCTCGCTCGCCCTCAGGCTACGTCTATGCGGTCTCGAAGCACTGCCGTTCTCTTGCGGATCTATCGGTACGCTTTCTTCTTCATGTCTGTTTTGTTCACAACGACAGGATTACTGTCGCTCTGGCGCTGCGCATGGTGATGTATTCTGAACAGCGTCTGATAAATCTGCATCGCCAGCTCCGCGCTGAAGGATTATACTGAAATGACGATCAAGAGTGTAGAGAAGCCCGTATCAGGAAGTCAAACCGATTCATGCTGGTGTGGGGATCGAAATATTTGCGCCGCTCGCTCGTCGTTCCTCTCCGAGATCTATGAAGTTATGGATGACGGAAGGTTAAATGTGTGGAAGTGGAGCGGTGCGTGAAAGACAGGCCCGAGCGGCCAGGAGGATAATTTCTCGCCCGTGCTGGAGCTGATGATGGGAGTGACGGACAAGACCGTGGGGCTAGAGACTAGGAAACTGTCGTGGCAGTGAACGACGATCGGTGCATAACACTTTTGTCCGGTCAGGGATTTCCACGCTGCCTACATCCTGCAGTAATGTGGTATGACAGGGGCCCGTGTGCCTGATCATACTGCTACCGTTTCAGTAACACTAAACCGTCCTTTCGGAAGCGTCTGTTCGGTGCGGATCTATTCGATTTCAAAAATTGCCATCTCTTGCAGTCTATCAGTACGCCTTCGTAATCTGTCTGTTCACGGCAATGGAATCGCTGTCCACATCTAACCTTTACACGATGTGGTGTATCTGCTGCTGAAGAGCCCAAAGTCAAGATCATTTAGCCTTCCGCGCTGGGGAGAATGCAAAATAGCAATCAAAAGTATTGGAAATTCAGTTAAAATTTGCCCAAGATGCAGTTCTCCCGAGCGCGCGAAATGAAAAGGATGAAGAGGAATAAAGCTGGAGTTGCTCGCTACGAAGAATCGTATTACGGAGGTTTCCGGAAGTTTCACGCGGGTACAATAAACAGCGGCCGCACTAATTGTAAAAACACTGACATGATCAGATAATACTTGCACATTTCGACCATAATGCACTGGCAATTTGATAAATAAACGAAACTACAGGATTGCAGAACTTACTAACAATATGCTCATTTTTTGTAATTTCATTGAAATCAAATAATTGAAAAAATCAAACGTTCTAAAGAGCAAAGCATAAAGAAATATTTTACAAAGTCAATATAATCAAAAGGAATATCCTCTCTTTGCAGTTTGACGAATCTTCGAGATCTGTCCGAATACGATTGAAAGCGTTGCAAAGCGATCGTTTGTCCTTCTTACGCGTCCTGAAGACAAAAGCCAAAGCATCTTTGACTTGGTGATGTTAACAACTTTTCCTGTAATTCGTTTTATTCTGAAAATGTTTCTAGTCCTTTTGGTTTCACGGCGCTTGAGAATATTTTTTCCTCCAGTCATAGGACAAATTTTCTTTGCGCACTCGATGTATTGTGCTTGATTCGTTCGATGTGAGTTGAATATAATTGGTACCTATAACTTATAATGGATAAATTATAATTCTTACATATAAGTATTTACCAAACTAAAGAGTTACCATCTGTACTATCTTCGTATATGTCGTTTATATTCACAAACTCGAACTCAGCTTTTAAGTTGGTGTTTCGGTAAGATCAAGCTGTTTGTGAAGTTAATTTTTTCTCATTCAACCCAACCGAAATGAGAAGCTCAGCTGCTTTATGCTCGGCTATTCTAATATGATGTGCAATCTGGTCATCATTCATCGTATGATGTGGCTACCAAGGATTTGAAGACTTGTTTGCGAAGACTTGGGAACGAGAGTACATCTTTTCTACGATGCGCAATTAGAAGCTTCATTTGTACACGTTGCATTCTTTGTTCAACATCCTTCATAGTGAAGTTAACTGCCGTGTGATTGATGGTAGTCATTGACCGTAGCTCTCGAAAAGACGTCTCACAAGGCTGACTGTTCAAGTTTTGAACTAAAAATTGGGCATCTGCATTATTCTCACGACAGTTTACCAGAAAGTGAATCAACTCATGTGCATTTAATTCTAAACACCAGTACACATTTGATGTTGTACAGTGTTGAATGCTGTTATCTGCGTCAAGACATTGCCAACGCCATGCACGAATTAAGAAAAGAGCAGTCCTAAAAATGAAACAAAGGTATAACGTTATGTTTTCCTATATGCCTTATTTACAAACCATATTGTACATATTCTTTCTGTTGGCGAAATTTCTTCCTCGACAAAGGATATGTATATTAATCGCATAATTTTCAAATACACAACTGTGCCTTCACAATCTGGAACTACTTCAGCCAAGTGTTCGATCAAATCGAGTGCCATCAATTTTAATGTTGGATCAAATTTCATTTTGTCGGCTGGGTTTAAATCAGATAAGTTCATTTTGTGTACAGCTTTATCTCCATGCTCAATCATTTGTCTGATATACTGAGAAGATACACTGTATTTTCCTAAAATATTATGACATAGAAAACAAATGAGAATGCAGTGTGGTCACAATTACGTAGCACCTATCCCCACCTATAGTCATGTGCTTTTTTGGATTAAGAAGAGAGTGCCGAAGCTTGTTGACAAGATGTATCGTATCCTGGATGCAAACTACTTCGTCCTTAATATTGGCTATGAAGTATGGTCCATATAACTTGTTTGCAACTGGATGAGGAAGACGTGTCCTTTCCTTCATGGCGCGTAAAAGACGTGGATCACCATCGAATGCATGCGCTACAACTTTTACTCCAGCCTTTTTCAGTTGAGTCTCTACGTGTTTCCAGCGCTGTTTTATTTGAAGATGCGTAAATTTGTTGTCACTACACATGTATAGGACACAAAACGGAGATGCACCTACAACCATGGGAATGGCCATAACAACGTATAAATATTCTCCAACTGTGTATCTTCTCAAATCATTCATCATTTTTTCCGCTGAAGAAGCCCGGAAAAATTCAAGGATTGGCATTCCTTGACTGTCAAACGGTGCAACGAGACCGCGCACAGAATCAGTTCGAGGTGAGTACTCCGGGTTGGGTGACAGGGATGTTCCATCCTCGCCTAATGCTACAACTTTTGGAAAATTGTTGGCGTTCAAGTATTTAAGCAACGGGTCAATCATTAAAACACCTTCTCTGTATTGTATGTGTGTCGGGAAATATGTCGTTGAGTGGATTTAAGACTGGGAAGATGCAAATTGGCTCTTTTGAATTTATAAGAACTGATTCCCGACGTCAATAGAATATATGCTGCAACATCATGTTCATATTCCGAATAGCGTACTCCATACGTCCTTTGAAGCTTAAATCTTCTGTTCATGTTTATGTGAACATCTAGTAAAGCTGTCGAGTTAGTTGAGCTCATCATGTTCGATTTTTCCGACTCACAGCTCTGATGAGGATTTCCAGTATTTTCACTGTAACAAAAGACAAACTTATTCACTTAAGATTTTCTCAAGGTTTTCACTCTATTTCATATCTATTAATTTGAAATCAATGGCACATCCTTAACAAACATTAAGTTTGCTCTACTTACATTGGCCCAGAAATTCCCAAGACTGCCACATCTACAATTCCAGAATTTTGGCGATGATCGTCGTGTACGTTGCCATGCGTTTTTGCATCCTGAATCGCATCTGCAGTATTCGATTTATCTGTAACAATATTATTTGTTGTTTGTAAGCGTTTATTGATTTGTGTATTATGGAAATTACCATTTTGCTCGTCATAAATCCTTTCGTCTTCCAAATAATCCAACTCTTGATATGATCGTTCTTCTGCCAAGTCAATCAAAACATTCGTCATCTCATTCTCTGGTAAACACAATGGGTCATAAGAGATGGAATATGAATTGTTTGAGGAGGAACTGGTAAAAATCTTTTGAGTTTTCAACGCTTCTCCTCCGCTATTGCAGAGGCATTTCAATTGAGCTGCATCAGGAGGCTGACTTGTTACGCTACAAGTCACCGGCACATTACCTGTTCGGCGTCGTTTCCGCTGGTAACAATCTGGCATTTGAAAATGCATCGTGTTGCAGTGTCGGGTTAAACTGTAAATATGCCAGTTTCCTCTGTCATCCATTGAGAATGATAGTTTTGATTTTTTCCCATTCGATTGGCAAATAGGGCATAACGCTTCTGCTCTAAACTTTCCAAAGCCGCTAGAAAAAACTGTTACGTCTATATTTTTAAGCTTTTCCAGCATCTCGTCGTAGATCGGATTCTGTATACCCCTGTTTAAAGACATTTGATATGATAGGATCTTTGATTGAGCATTACTTTACTTATTGTACTTACTGGGAAGCGAAGTGTAACATTATTTTTTCAAATAATGTACGAGAGTGCTCTTCAGAATGTTCGTCACAGAGTTCGATGCTGACAGCAGTAATGTTCTTTGTGTCGAGGAAATATTTTATCCCTTTCTTCCGCATCAGTTTTGCCAGATCGATGAGACACATAACTTCACCGCTCAGAAACCGGAAATTCTCAGGCTGACTAGCATATGTTGGACCATATATTTCGTTAAGAGGAGTTCCACCAGCTGCAGCTTCTTCGCGTAAGCTATCTGCCATGATCCGCATATCTCCTTCCATTAGCTTAATGGCCTCGATGGTTAGCTGAGACAAGGACTGGCTGCAGAGGTTTTGTTTTTTTTAAATGTTTCGGATGTGGAGGTTGATCGTGCCATACTCAGCCTCCAATTTGTTCCAAAAATATGCCTTTAATTAAAGTTGCAATGATTGGTCGGAACATGCTTATTAAATTAACCACTTACCTCATCCATTGTTTCACCTAACGATATACCTGAATTAGTTTTCTCTATGATTCTCTATGAAGTTAGAATTCAACAAACAAAACTCTCGCTAGATTGACGAGAAGTAACAAACAAAGTGAAAATGTCACCACAACAACGCATATTTGCAAGGTTGCTGATTTTTTATTTGAAAACGTTCAACTGTCAAAAGTGTGCCTCAGTGTGCCACACATGTGTTATGGTGTGTAAGATATCGTGGCAAGCACACTGTTCTTAGCGACTTACCCTTGGTTCCGAGTCTTCTCTTTCCATGTTACAAAATCGACATGAATCATCTTGAAGTTTTCCTATCAGCTTCAAGTGATAACGGCTCGGACAGTGACCGGTTATAAGGCCTGTATATATTGTTAGATCTTTTTTGGTAAGATCTAGTAACTTGCGAGTCATTGAAATGTTTGGAGTAATGAACCGCTTTGATTGCCTAGCTTTGAAAGTGTTGTTCCAGTTTGTCTCCACTTTTAAGCATTCCCAGGCTTTCATCTCCATTCTAAGAGAAGAAGCAGATACACCACAAAAGGGTTCAGGTCCTACAAACTGATGAGACGATCCGAGTCTTGCTAGTTCATCGGCTTTCTCGTTTCCATCAATTCCAGAATGACCAGGAACCCAGTACAAATTGACTTGATTACGACAAGACAATTTCTGAAGTGATTGAACACATTCCCAAACATGTTTGGACGTGCATATTGCTGACTTTAAAGCATTCAGAGCTGCTTGACTATCCGACAAAATGCATATATTTGAATATCTATAGTTTCTGCGTAAGCATATAGCAGAACATTCCATGCTTGAATTTCAGCTTGGAATACAGTTGGCCACTTTCCCATTGGGATTGAAAGGTTAATCCCTGGGCCAGTTACCCCAGCTCCCACTTGATTGTTCATTTTTGAACCGTCTGTATAGAAAACAATCGATCCTTGGCGGAGGTTTGGGCCACCTCTTGCCCACGAATCACGCCCAGGATCAATAACTTGATATGAACAATCAAAGTTGTATTTTTCTCCATCCAATCTTCGTTGTTCATAACTAAGGGATTAACTTTTACAATTTTAAGATGTCCTATTAGATCACCTTCTAAAAGGTTCGCAAACCTTCTGATCCTTAGTGCGGTCTTTTCAGCTTCTAACTGTATGAATTGATGCAATGGCAACATAAAAAGTAATGCATCCAGTGCCTTCGTTGGTGTACTTCTCATTGCACCGCTAATTGAACAAGTTGCTAGTCTTTGAAGTTTTTCTAACCTTCTTTGTGCAACAGTTTCTTTTGTTTTTGGCCACCAGACCAATGAAGCATAGGTAATCTTGGGTCTCACAATTGCCGAATAAATCCAATGGATCATTTTTGGCCTTAGTCCCCATTGCTTACCAAATGTTCTTTTGGCTATCCAAAGAGCATTTATCGATCTGTTGATTGTCTGCTCTAAATGGACTCCAAAGTTGGTCAAATTCAACTCGATTGAGTCAGAATTCTCAAAATTGAGATAGGGAAGCGGAACCTATCTTGAGCTCAATAAGCAGATCTCCACTGGAAATCGCTGAATATGCACTGAATTCCGAACCCTGAGTACACAAAATATTCACAATTTATTCGTTCACTTACCGTTAATCGTTTAGCAACACACAACACATTCGATTCTGAACATTTTCTTCCAATTTAATACGGAAAAGTTGCCACTGCTATGTATCTATTTTAATAATATCCACGAAAACATTAATCCCATCTGTGGACGTATGTTAATCGTACTGATTTTAATCAAGAAAAAATATAAACAAGTTAACGCTCTCCACTACTACACCCAAAATGAAGTAGATCATTTGACAGCACTTCACGTGTGTTGGGTAGCATGCATATAAACCAGAAAAAATGAAAGAGTTTGTTTGTTATTCCCCCATAAGAATATTGACAACAAGACTCACAATAACGTTGGGCATAAAATGCTCTATGAATGATTGAACACGCACACTAGCGTTGATGTGTATGCTATACAGTATGTGAGCAGTGCAACATCAAGCAATTACGTAGATTGTAAACACGGTTCAGAATAGGTGCAAGCGTATTCAAATTATTGTGAAAATTAATCAAATAGTTTTCTAGTATTTTATCACGTATCCGTAGATTCTCGTGTGGCTAGTGTAATAAATGAAGTGTGAATTTTATGGTTTGTGCAATTACGCAATGAAAATGTGTGAGGATATAGTGCCATTAAAGAGAAAACTTGGAGTCTGGCTCGAGTATATTCCCTAGTACGGTTAGATCAATACGACGAATTTGTAGTGCATGTTGAAATGAATTAGATTTAATATCAATCATGTAGACCTATGTAGACTAGTATGAATATGATCTGGCCACGGAAATTTAAATGTTATTATATAACCACCCATGTCACCCCACTTTGTCTCTCCGACATCACTTCTCGCTGTTCATCCGTGTGCGACAGACGTATTTTTCTGCTCGGCTTTCCGGTTTATTTCAGTTGTGCTTGTAGCACAGTGCTTTCTCGCGACGTTGTTCGACCTTTCTCCTGCGCTCGGCCATCTGTTCGAAGTAGCAAAGTTTAGAACGGAGCTGCAAAAACTTGCGAAAACCCGCCACCACCGATCGCTGTGGCGATGATGCGCAGCAAAAACGACGCTGCAGAACGGCGAGCAGCAATGGCTGCCGCTAATAAACACGCCGTCGGCACAAAACGACCGCGAAACGACGATGGCGCGGCCGGACCGTCGGATGCCAATGCCAGGCTACTGGAAAAAAAATTTGCTGCGTTGCCGGTTCAAGACGTGCCGAAGAAAGCGAAAATTCACCCGCTTTTCAAGCTTTGCAGCATGGGCACTAAAATTGTGTGCTCTACGGAGAATGCTTTCAAGCCGTGGGAAAATTCCTACTGACAGAAAAACTGGAATTCTTTACCCATGATGCTCCCGGCAGCAAGCCGTTGAAGGTGGTAATTCGTGGTCTTCCGGATTATGACCCAGAGGAAATAATGACCGAGCTTAAATCGGTAAAATTGAAGCCGATCAAAGTGTTTCCATTCGGGGTTCTGAACCTGGGTGCGTGAACTGTGGTGCCAACCACGAAGAGAGCAACCGTTCGTGCCCAAAGCGATCGGAATACGTCGAAATCCGCAAGCAACAACCAGAACGGAGTAAAAGTGCAACGACGGCCGCCACCGGTGACAGAGAAACACTTCCCGCAGCTACGGTACAACGTACCAAATCTACCGCCTCTCCGAAATAAACCATCGACAGCGAAACCGCCAACCGACCACCACGGTCCAACACCGACTTGTAGCCGCCGCGTCAGCCCCACCAGTACAACACGTCCCTCCTCCAGGGTGGGGAAACCGAGGCGTCAAGGAATCCAGCTACCAATCAGTCTGATGATGACCTCTACACGCCAGAAGAAATGATGGAGTTCATCCAGAACCTGCATCAACAACTGCGCCGTTGCCGTTCCAAGGGGCAACAAATCAACGCTGCCAGCACTGGTGCTGATGAACATTCATGAACAAGACATCAAGATCCTGAATTGGAATGCTTGTTCCCTTCGGAACAAAAACCTCGAGCTAACCGATTTCCTCAACGAGAAGAAATCGACATCGCCATCATCACCGAAACGCACCTCAAGCCAGAGGTTAACGTTTTTATTCCTGACTTTCGGCTCATCCAGACTCGATCGGACCAACTCAAGAGGAGGGGGTGTTGCCATTGCTTTGCGTTACAACATCAGCTGCCACCTGCTGCCGAGTTTTCCAGCTCAAAACTATCGAAGCGATCGGTGTGGAGGTAGACACCACCGTCGGACCAATCGTCATCATTGCGGCATACTGCCCCAAACAAGCGGCTGCGGTCTTACGGCAAGACATCGTCAAGCTAACTCGGCGGCGGGGCAATTCATCATCGCTGGCGACCTCAATGCAAGACATGAAGGCTGAGGAAACACCCGTCGGAACACTAACGGAACCATCATCAACACGACCTGGAGGGCCACTACACGTCACTGAGTCCGGATTCTCCCTGCCCGGTTAAGTCAAGCCGGGAC
>JASCZW010008591.1:0-49054 GCA_034211315.2 Aedes japonicus
TTCCTGAACTTGAGAAGAGTTCTTTCCTCAACTTGTATGACGCATCGTCCTCAGGATTTTTTTACCAGATTTTTTGAGAAATTATAGGTAGTGCTCTTCTTGGTTAGCTCCTGTCTGAAATTTGGGGAAGTTTTTTTCTGAACTTCTGGGAAGTTCAATCTTGAATTTCTAGGAAGAACTCCAATACCTCTGAAAATTCCAAACTTCAGAGAAGTCCTCTCCGCCTCCACTTCTTCCTGAAGCTCTGATGAGTCCTCTCCTGATTCTCAGGGAAGTTCTGTCATGAAATTCTGGTAAGTATGATCTTGAACTTCGGTAATGAATTTTTGAAGGTTCTTCTTGCATGAACTGCTTGATCCCAATACTTCTGAGAAGTTTCTACCTAAGACGACATTTTTTTCGGTGAAGTCTCTAAGTTTCTCAAATATGATTTGTATTATTGTGAACCTTGATTTTCGTTGTGAATTATAGCAAAGAAATATTGGACCAACGCTCTGACAGTAATTTTTCACATGGGTTTGAACACGCGTGGGATTGAACACTACCATATGTAGGGACTCCATGTTACCCTCGGAAAGGGCCTATACAATACTTATCTCCGGGCCAATTGTGTCTCCGAGTGGCCCACCGCTTTCGTTTCTTCAAAGATTTCTACTTTAAATGATACCTACGGTATTTTAAAACATTTCAACAAAGCTTCATACCGTATCTACTATACTGCGTACTGCGTACGTTTTAAATCCAAACTTCAAAGAATACCTTTATTGCAAATTTAAAAAATATTTCAAATTTCTCAGATAGCAGCGCCACTCTCATCTTCTACGAGATAACGTTGAATCACATTCATAGACAACACAAACTCACACATATGCATGCACGCACAGCGAAAGTTAACAGCGCAACATTGCCATTCCTCTCGAGCGTCGATTCACACGGTGTAGATCTTCCAGTTTAATAAAATCGTTGTTCGTGAAAAGCGAATGGATATTAAATAAAATCAAATAAATACTGCTTCTAGCTTTTACAATTTTGGTTAATCCATAGAAACAGAGATATTCATATCGCTACTAACTGAACCTGGTGCGTGCGCTGCTACGCTTGGTAATTAAATGAAGGAAAATTTAATGTAACTGGCACTTTTATAGTTTTTTTTCGGAATGAGTTTTTTTTCTCTTGTATAAGCATCTATCAAAACATGCTTCTTATCCGAGAAATACACGTTTTGTGTTTAAGTATCCTGGATAATTCTCATTTTGGTAGAAATGTGTGTCTCATATGTATCAGAGCCCCCCTTCCTGAGAGAGTAGGGGTCTCAAACAATCATAAGAACCTTCCCAGCCCCAAAACCCCTCCATATAAATTTTCACGTTGGTCGGTTCAGAAATCTCCGAGTTCTATACTGGTCTGACAGGCAGACAGACAGACAGAAATTCATTTTTATTTAAATCTACCCTCCAAAAACCTCCACATGCCAAATTTCGATCTATTTGCTTGATTTGTTCTCGAGTTATGCTGAGATTCGTGTTTGTATAAGAGACCCCTCTTTCAGTGAGCGGAGAAGTTTCAAACCACAATAGAAACATTCCTTGCCTTCAAAAACCTCCACATGCCAAATTTGGTTCCATTAACTTAATAAGTTCTCGAGTTATTCAGAAATGTGTGTTTCATCTGTATATGAGCCCTCCTTTCAGAGAAGGGAGGGGCTCGAGTCAACTTAGGAATATTTCTTGCCTTCGAAAACCTCCAAATGCCACATTTGGTTCCATTAACCTGATAAGTTCCCGAGTTATTCAGAAATTTGTGTTTCATTTGAATGGAAACCCCCCACCCGCCCCCTTCCAGCTGGCGGAGGAGTTTAAAACTTCCATAGAAACATTTATCTCCACCAAAAACCTCGACATGCCAAATTGGGTTCCATATGCATGATTAGTTCCCGAGCTATGCACACATTTGTGTTTCATTTGTATGAGAGCCCCCCTCTTACAGAGGACGGACGGGTCTGGATTTACCTTAGAAACATTTCTTGCCTTCAAAAACCTCTACCTGCCAAATTCCATTTACTTGATTAGTGTTCGAGTTATGTAGAAGCTTTTGTTTCATTTGTATGAGAGCACCGCCCCCCGCCCCCAACACAGAGAGAGGAGGGGTCTCGAACTATCGTAGAAACATTTATTGCCTTTAAAATCCCCGCATGCCAAATTTGATTCCATATGCTTTATTGGATCTAGATTAGATATAGATTTATTAGATCTAGATTTGTATAACAGCCCTCCTTCTAGGAGAGGGGAGGGTCTCAAACCACCATAAAAACATTTTCTCCTCCAGAAAACCCCACATGCCAAATTTGGTTCCATTTGCTTGATTAGTTCTTTGAGATATGCAGAAACTTCTGATTCATTTGTACGAGAGCCTCCCTTTCTAGAGAGGGGAGGGGTCTCTGACTACCCATAGAAACATTGCTTGCCTCCAAAAACTTCCGCATGCTAAATTTGGGTTCCATTTTGCTTGATTAGTTCTTGAGATATGCAGAAACTTCTGTTACATTTGTATGGGAGCCCCCCTTTCCAGAGACGGGAGGGGTTTCAAACCATCATGAGAACCTTACGGTGTCCAAGACGAATCCAACAAAGCAAAAATCTTGCCAAACGGTTCTTCCGCTCGCGAGTTAAATCGTGACAAAGGAAACCCCAACTCATTTTTATTTATATAGATAATTTACACGCAAGTAGCTGGATTCTGCTGGCGATTCATGTTTTATTGCTACGAAATGAATTTTCAGAGCAGCTGCTGTTCAGGGATTCCGGTTTTTTGTGTTTAATTGATTTCATGCAATTAATGGAAAAATCTAGGTTGAAAAAAGAAGAAGATATCGAGTGGTGATAAATCTGACAGCTCCCATGTTAAAGTATAGGATAAACATTTCAAAATGCTTCTAAAAAATTCAAATGAAATTCTATTTAAAAGCGATTTGTTATATGCTGGAAGTAAAATCCAAAACTACCCAATAAAAACATTTTCAGCAAAATAAAAACAAAAGACTTCGTCCGGATTAGACACACAATCAATTAAGTTGAATGAATGTAATTATCCAGGAATTACATTTTGAATAACTAAACTCAAATCCCCGAAATCCTTATCCTTAGCGCAATTTGGCACTAATTTGATAATATTAAAATACTACAAATAAAATACTGAGAAACTTTGCCGAAGACGGCAATTCTCTAGCGTTAAGTTTAGAGAAGATAGACTGCAGTGCCATCTATGCGGCATGATGTGGAACTAATTTGATAATGTCCAAAGATGACGAATGACACACTGAGAAACTTTGCTCAAGACGAAAACTCTCTATAACTACTTTAGACTGTTTTGCTCACACATTGAATTAACAACCTCTTTTCATTTGTAGCAGATTCCCGGTGGCCAATGTTACTTGAACCATGTTTTTCCACCACCAATACATTTTTATGACCATATTCTTTCAATATGAATATGAACTACATTTTTGTTTCCTTGACTTTTTTTTACGTCGACATAACGTGGTTTTTTTACGCGGACCGCGATAAAAATACCGCGTAAAAAGAAACCGCGTAAAAAACTTCAGTTTATTAGAATAATTTTTAAATCATATAGAAGGTCTAATAATAGGATTTCTTTATTAAATAACTTCAATAAAGAAATCCTATAAGTTTCAGCTCAATCCAATAATTAGTTTTCGAGTTCGAGCTGTTTTGAGAAAAACGCGTTGAATGTTTTAATTATAGAAAAAGCGTCTCTTTATACCTGCTGAGCGCGAAAAATGCGTCTTCGAAAAACGATGAATAGAAACCCTTGGAGTTCGAATTTCTAAAAAAAGGGTTTCAGGAGCGTATTCTACGGAAAATTTACTAACTTTTTATGCAATTAATTGAATTTTTGGTCATTCTAAAGGGTGATACGGTCAAAATTTGGTCAAGGGAAAACGCGTGTAAATCTGTGAAATCGTTTATTTAAAAAATCAAATTAAATTTCTTTTTCAAGTTAAATTAGTATAAAATTCACGAAAAATATTCAGTTAGGCTTCCGCTTTTCCAAATCCGAATTGCCGGGCCTTACGCTTGACCCCTGCCATCAGATTTTGTACAGCCACCTTGTCCACCTTCTTCGCCGCAGAAAGCCAGTTTGCCTTGAACTGCTGCTCGTCTTTAGCAGTTTTTTTGGTCTTCTTTAGGTTCCGCTTGACAATAGCCCAGTATTTCTCAATTGGGCGGAGCTCTGGCGTGTTGGGAGGGTTCTTGTCCTTGGGAACCACCTGCACGTTGTTGGCGGCGTACCACTCCATGGCCTTTTTACCGTAATGGCAAGATGCCAAATCCGGCCAAAACAGTACGGAACAACCGTGTTTCTTCAGGAAAGGCAGCAGGCGTTTATTCAAACACTCTTTCACGTAAATTTCTTGGTTGACAGTCTCGGAAGCTATGAAAATGCTGCTTTTCAAGCCACAGGTACAGATGGTTTGCCAAACCAGATATTTCTTTGCGAACTTTGACAGTTTCGTGTGCTTGAAAATATCTGCTACCTTTCCCTTCCTTTTGCCGTATAAAACTCCTGTCCCGGAAGCTGCTTGTAGTCGGCTTTGACGTAGGTTTCGTCGTCCATTACCACGCAGTCAAACTTCGTCAGCATCGTCGTGTACAGCCTCCGGGATCGCGCTTTGACCGTCGTATTTTGTTTATCATCGCGATTTGGAGTCACTACCTTCTTGTAAGTCGATAGTTCGGCTCGTTTTTTGGCTCGTTTTTTGGCTCGATGCACGGTTGTAGACGATACACCCAGCTTATTTGCGGCATCTCGGAGAGATAGGTTAGGGTTTCGCTTGAAACTACCGGCAACTCTCTTTGTCGTCTCAGCGGCTTCCGGTTTTCGATTTCCCCCCGATCCAGACTTCCTGGCTGTCGACAAACGTTCCCCAAACACTTTAATTACATTTGTAACGGTTGATTTGGCAACTTTTAGCGATTTTGCCAACTTTGCGTGCGAGTAGCTCGGATTTTCGCGATGCGCGAGCAAAATTTTGATACGCTGCTCTTCTTGCTTGAACGGCATTTTGACAACTGAAGAGTGAATTCCAAAATCAAAATAGAAGCAACATTCTACACACACACATCTTCAAAATGAGGGGTGTTCAGGTTTTTTAAATGCAAAATTGAAAGAAATACGTCAAGTTGATATTGACCAAATTTTGACCGTATCGCCCTTTAACTGTGTATCCCCCCTTAAATCGGACGATTCGTTCTCGAGTTATGCGCGATCTTACGTATGCCACTCTGTTTTATATATAGAAATAAATCTAGTTTTATGCGTGGTATTATCAAATGAGTCTTGAAAGCTTCTTCAAGTGTACCTAAACATTGAATTTGTTACTTGGGTAGGCATTTGAATAAATTTGTTTGGTTATGTTATGGTTGGATGAGCCGTTTGTTTCGGGAATCATAAGGCCGGGCTCTTCGATCACTTATACTGCTGTCCTTGGAGTGTGACTGGAGGAGTTTGGGAGGGTTTGTTGAAAAATATCTTTGTTGCTCTCCAGAAGGGAACATCATGCGTCTTTTGATTGAAGTTTTGTCTGTGATAGTTGTAGTGATCTTCTTTGTTTTCAAATACCTAATTTTTCTGTTCAGTGACAGACCAGTGGATGTCCTGCAAAATGGTGAGTCGACAACTAGGATGGAGCGTGCATCCCCGTAACATATCTCTGGTCCTCATAGGTTCCTGCTTCATGCTTCCGCGGGTCAAGAGATGACAAGGACCGCCAGCTAAAGGTTGCGTTCTTAGCTGGTAGTGCAGCCTGGGCACTGTTGTCCTTCTGAGTTCAGCTAGATTGAGGAGGTGCGTGGTCGAGCGTCTGTCCACCAAGGAGGTGCAGCTCAAACAGCGTCTGTCCTGGCATCTAGCGGCTGAGTAGAGAAATGCTGTACCGCGTCAACTACCTTAGGAGGTATTCCTCCAACGCGATTTAGGAAGCGTGACCCCGGTAAGGTAGCATGCTGAATTCTTACCCTACGACGAAAAATGAATGTTTTCTTTATACGGTGTATGGTAGTGAGAATATCCATGGTTATAAAATATGTTTCCTTTGCAAAGTGGGACAATTCTGAAAAAAAAAGACAAGCAGAGAAAACATTTTCACACTCTGGTCATCATTTTATCAAGTAGGATTCTTAGGAAGAGTTGCTCAAAATATTATTCCGCATCTTTTAAAAAAACACGCCTAACTTTTCATGAGGGCTTAACTACACTTTCAAATTCTAACTTTTTCCAGCTACGAGATAACGGATTGTTGTCTTCGACAAAGTTGTAGAACAGATTGTAGACAAAGTTGTAGAATTTTAAGAAAAGTTGCTGAAGACACTTAGCTTCTTACGCCTAACATTAATGAGCTATAATTGGTTTTCTTTCAGCACAACCTTAAGACTAATTTTTTGAGATGCTTAGTACTTTGTTCAAATTTAACGATTTCAATAAGGTCTAAGAAATTGTAGGAATTATTAAAATACTCATTTGTGCCGAACACACCAATGCTCTCTGATGGCCACATTTTCAGATATGGTAATTGAAGTGTCCGTGTGACGTCATAATCAACCGCCTCAAAAAGGGTGGGTAGATTTATACGTCAAAAATTTCATCTTTTTAAGTTATAAAGATCATATGAAAACAATGTTGTTGGAAAATTTGAAATAAAAAAGTTAGAGCAATAAACTTGTTTTTTTCTATAGGGACACCCTCCAAATGAAGCGCCTTGTCATAAAAAAACAACTTTTTGAAAGACCGTTATGCTCCAAAACTTCAAACTCAGGCTGAATATGCACTTTCCAGCAAAATTCGCATTCTGGACCACTGTGCAATGTGCAGACTTCTTCAGTGTCGTGTATGGTCGAGTATTACTAGACGACACTGAAAAGGTCTGCACATTGTAGACGAAATACGCGTATGGTCAAGATAAGCAATAAAGCAAGTTGGAATTAAATGGAAAATACTAATTTTGAAAACGGAAGCTTCGAAACCAAAAGGTACATTGATGGTTTTTAAGCCAGCAAACAAGGCACCTCCTGTTGCGGATGGAGAGATTGTCAAAAATGTTCCACAAGTACCACCGAATGAGGAAACTCCGGCATCGCAGCCTTGCAGTTCTTCACAAGTTTCTCCGGATTTGGACAAAAGTGTTCCCTCTAATTTTGCATGCCCCAAACAGGATGCAATTTCCAAAGAGTTGGAAATGATTAATTAAGAAATTTCCAGCCTAATGATTAGAGAACGAAATGACATAATTTCGGCGACACAGAAGAAGACGCTGTCTGACCTAATCAACCGTAGAAAATCGCTGAAAATGGACCTAGAGAAGAAGAAATCAAATCAGCAACGTCAAAGGACAAGTAGATTGGACAGAAAGAAGAAATTTTGTCATTTTTTATACTCCATTTTTAAAGAAACAAAACCTGAATATATCTTGAAATCTTGAAATCGGAATTGATCGGAAAATATAAAATCATCTGTTTTCATTACTCACAAGGACTGAAAGCTAAAGAAATAATAATAGTAACCCGGAAAATTCTCATATTTTGTAGTAATTTGTATTTCATTTGTATGGGCGCCCCCTTTCAGAAAACCCCCCACATTTGGTTCCATTTGCTTGAATAGCTCTCGAGTTATGCAAAAAATTGTGTCTCATTTGTATAGGAGCCTCTCTTCCTGAGAGAGAAGGGGTCTCAGTCAATCATAAGAACCCACCCCAGCCCAAAAAAAAACCCTGTATACAAATTTTAACGATGATCGGTTCAGGACTTTCCGAGTCTGTAAGGGTCCGACAGACAAACAGAAATCGTTCAACCAAAAACAATCATATGAAAATGTGGTTTCATTTGCTGGATTAGCTGTTGAGTTATGCAGAAATTTGTATTGAATTTGTATGAGAGCCTCCCCTCCCTTCAAAAGAGGTGGGCCTTGAACTGCCATAGAAACACTTCTTGCCTACAAAAACCTCAACATGCCAAATTTGGTTTCATTGGTTTCATTGGCTCTTGAGTTATGCAAACATTTGTGTTCCATTTGTATAGGAGCCTCCCCTTCCAGAAAGCGAAGGGAGCTCAAACCAACATAAAAATATTGTTCAATTTGCTTGATTACTTCTCGAGTTATGAGTAAATTTCAGTTTTATTTGTATGAGAGCCCCCCTTCTCGAAAGATGAGTGGTCTCAAACAACCATAGAAATATTTCTTGCTTCTATAAAACTCCACATGTAAAATTTGGTTCCAATTGCTTGATTAGTGCTTGAGTTATGCAGAATCTTCTGCTGCATTTTTATTTGAGCCCACCATTCCAGGAAGGGGAGGGTTCTCAAACCACCATAAAAACATTTCTTGCTTCTAAGAACTCTCACATGCTAAATTGGATTTCCTTTGCTTGATCAGTTCTCGAGTTATGCAGAAAAGTATGTTTCATTTGTATGGGAGCCCCCTTTTCAGAGAGGGGAGGGGTCTTTCACTATCTTAAGAACCTTTCCCGGTCCCAAAAAATCCTCCATACAAAATATCACGTCAATCGGCTCAGTAGTGTCCGAGTCAGACAAAAATTGATTTTTATATAGGGAAGCTGAACCTATCTTGAGCTTAATAAGCAGATCTCCAGTGGAAATCGGTGAATGTGCACTGAACACCAAACACCGAGTACACAAGTTAATCACAATTCATTCGTTCACTTACCGTTAATCATTTAGCAACACACAAAACATTCGATTGTGATAATTTTCTTCCAATTCAATACGGAAAAGTTGCCACTGCTATGTATCTATTTTTATAATATCACGAAAAACATTAATCCCATCTGTGTATAGATGTTAATCGTACTGATTTTAATCAAGATAAAATATGAAATAGATCATTTGACAGCACTTCACGTGTGTTGGGTAGAAAAATGAAAGGATTTGTTTGTTATTCCTCCATGAGAATATTGACAACAAGACTCACCATAACGTTGGGCATAGAATGCTCTATGAATGATTGAACACGCACACTAGCGTTGGTGTGTGTGCTATACAGTATGTGAGCAGTGCCGCCAAATTCAACAGATGTGGAATTTTATTTCTCGGTAATTATTGAAAAAATTAGAAGTATGTTATTATAAAGGGTGATACGGTCAAAATTTGGTCAAGGGAAAACGCGTGTAAATCGGTGAAATCGTTTATTTAAAAAATCAAATTAAATTTCTTTTTCAAGTTCAATTGGTATAAAATTCACGAAAAATATTCAGTTAGGCTTCCGCTTTTCCAAATCCGAATTGCCGGGCCTTACGCTTCACCCCTGCCATCAGATTTTGTACAGCCACCTTGTCCACCTTCTTCGCCGCAGAAAGCCAGTTTGCCTTGAACTGCTGCTCGTCCTTAGCAGTTTTTTGGCCTTCTTTAGGTTCCGCTTGACAATAGCCCAGTATTTCTCAATTGGGCGAAGCTCTGGCGTGTTGGGAGGGTTCTTGTCCTTGGGAACCACCTGCACGTTGTTGGCGGCGTACCACTCCATGGGCCTTTTTACCGTAATGGCAAGATGACAATCCGACAAAACAGTACGGAACAACCGTGTTTCTTCAGGAAAGCTGCAGACGTTTATTCAAACACTCTTTCACGTAAATTTCTTGGTTGACAGTCCTGGAAGCTATGAAAATGCTGCTTTTCAAGCTCACAGGTACAGATGGCTTGCCAAACCAGATATTTCTTTGCGAACTTTGACAGTTTCGTGTGCTTGAAAATATCTGCTACCTTTCCCTTCCTTTTGCCGTATAAAACTCCTGTCCCGGAAGCTGCTTGTAGTCGGCATTGACGTAGGTTTCGTCGTCCATTACCACGCAGTCAAACTTCGTCAGCATCGTCGTGTACAGCCTCCGGGATCGCGCTTTGGCCGTCGTATTTTGTTTATCATCGCGATTTGGAGTCACTACCTTCTTGTAAGTCGATAGTTCGGCTGTTTCGCTCGTTTTTTGGCTCGATGCACGGTTGTAGACGATACACCCAGCTTATTTGCGGCATCTCGGAGAGATAGGTTAGGGTTTCGCTTGAAACTACCGGCAACTCTCTCTGTCGTCTCAGCGGCTTCCGGTTTTCGATTTCCCCCGATCCAGACTTCCTGGCTGTCGACAAACGTTCCCAAACACTTTAATTACATTTGTAACGGTTGATTTGGCAACTTTCAGCGATATTGCCAACTTTGCGTGCGAGTAGCTCGGATTTTCGCGATGCGCGAGCAAAATTTTGATACGCTGTCTTTCTTGCTTGGACGGCATTTTGACAACTGAAGAGTGAATTCCAAAATCAAAATAGGAACAACATTCTACAACACACACCTTCAAAATGAGGGGTGTTCAGGTTTTTAAATGCAAAATTGAAAGAAATACGTCAAGTTGATATTGACCAAATTTTGACCGTATCGCCCTTTATATTTAATCTATGGAAAAATAAAATAGTTCATCTTTGGGAGATTTGTAGCATTCCCACAAAAAGGTGATATTGAAGTACTGCCGAAATCATTTCATTCGAATAAAAGTCATAATAAAATAGTTTGGCAACATCAAGCGATTACGTCGATTGTAAACACGGTTCAGAATAGGTGCAAGCGTATTTAAATTATTGTGAAAATTAATCCCATAGTTTTCTAGTATATTATCACGGATTCGGAGATTCTCGTGTGGCTAGTGTAAAAAGTTAAGTGTGATTTTTATGGCTTGTGCAATTACGCACCGAAAATGTGTGAGGAGCTAGTGCAATTAAAAAGAAAACTTGGAGTCTGGCTCGAGTATATTCCCTAGTACGGTTAGATCAATACGACGAATTAGTAGTGCAAAGGTAATAAATTGTGTTGAATATCTGACGGCTCATTATTTAAAAAAAAAATTAAGTCTCCACGTTTTTGTAGCTCTTAATTATATTTAAGACTTAATTTTATTTGCCAGAATTATGTATAGGTTCCGGTTCCCTATTTGCTCTCATGAAAACCGTTAAGTCAAAAGCCAGAAATAAGCTATCTGATGAACACTTGGAGAACCAGTTACGTTTTGCATCGTCAGGTAAGGAGTGTATCGAAAATAAGCAATCCACAAACTTTCTTTCAAATTATGTTGAAAACCGATATTTTAATCAAACAAAAAATTGATCCTCTATTGTACGAGGTTAAATTTGAACATAATGAAGACCGGATGAAATTTAAGTTATTCCTTCACAAATTTTCGAACTTTGGATCGAATGCTCTTCATCAAGTTCCGGACAAATGTTGCATCGCATTTTTTGGACGCTTGAGCCTAAATTTTTTTGAGCTCCTGCATGTTCCAAGCTGCCTTACCAGTCTTTTTGAAGACCCTCTTCACGATTGCCCAGTAACGTCCGATGGGTCGAAGCTGAGGGCAATTTGGTGGATTAATATTTTTCTAATCTAAACCCTTTTCCGCAAGCCAATTGATAGTGGTTTTGGCATAGTGAGCCGACGCTTAATCCGGCCAAAACAGTGGAGGTGTACTATGCTTCTTGTATAAAGGCAACAATCTCTTCTGGAGACACTCAGATCTATATATTTCGCATTTATAGTTCCGGTAGTGTAAAAAATGGTTGACTTCAAACCACAGGAACATATTGCTTGCCATACCAGTACCTTTCGACCGAATTTCTCCACTTGAATCGACCTGTCAGCATCGCTCACATCCTCCCCAACGACGGCAGTAAAGTATTGTGGACCTGGAAGGGTTTTTGAGTCCTCCTTTACATAGGTCTCATCGTCCATCAAAACGCATGCATCCGGACGCTGCAAAAAACGCGAATACAATTTCCGGGCCCTTGTTGCTGCTCACTTCTTCTGTTCTGCACTTTGTTTCGAGATGTTCTGCTTCTTGTAGGTCTTCATGTGGTTTCGCCTCTTGATACGCTGGATCATTTCGACACTCGTTCCTGTTTTTTTTAGCCAAATTCCGTATTGACATTGATTTGTTCTTCTTGATTAGAGATACTACCATCTACTCCAGTTTCGGGTTGGAAGAACCGGGTTTTCTGCCTCTTCCTGGTAGCTCGTCCAAAGAGTAGTGTTCCCCAAACTTATTAATGATGGTTTTAACACTCGCATGATGAATTCCAAACCGCTTCGCCAATTTTCGCATAGTAATACCCTTCTCACTTAGCCATGTGTCCAGAACCTTAACTCTCACTTCCTTCTCAATACGCGACATTTTGAAAACGCAGAATTTGAACCGCACAAACAAGTAAACAAAAGAAAGCTGACAATCAAACGCACAGCCTGCAGTGTTCAGAGCATAAAAAACCATCACAAATACATGCGTACAACGCAAATGTATGTGGATAGCTTATATTCGATACACTCCTTATCAAAGCGTACTTAGATAAGTTCAGTTAAGTAAGATTTAAAAATGCTTCATTGATCTGTTTTAATATCATTGGGTAGGAAATGTTCAGTGACTTATTAACGAACAACTGTTTATCAAACAAAACCTTATGGAATTTGGCCCGCGACCTGTGTTAGGCTGAGCACCACTACTCTAGAGAAAATTTTTCGAGCAGATAATCTTTTGCGTTCGTAACGTGCGACAACGTGGGGAAAAGAACAGTATAAGAAGCTATTAGGTTTGCAATCACGATGATGGATGGCCTAATCAGAGAACATACTATGAAGGACCCTATTTCTACTAAAAATGACCACTTATGTCATTTCAGTTGAAAACTCGTTCGGACCAGAGCTACATTCTTCCACATTTAGTAGCAAATAAATAAGCAGTGCAACATTCTCCGCCGGTGGACATCAAAAAGCTAGCTCGCTTGTTTGATCTCATCCCGCCACAGTGCGACCGAAATATGAGTGATTTCCGGCTGTCACTTTATCCTGCAAGCCGGATGGATGACGGTGACCACCACCACCAGGCACACGAATGTGTCACGTGCAAAAATATGCATTCTGTCATTCGCTTTGGCGTGGTCTGGCAAGTGCGTTACTCTTACAGTGTTGACGGCAGTGGCGGCGGCGGTTGTTCCGGCGCGGTGGGATATGTTTAATTAATGGATTACTAATTAATTTAATTACGAAGGAACATTTAGCAGTAGGCAATATTTCATCAACTTCTGGTCGATCAACCGGACGGGGCACAAACGGGTTGGTTGATATGATGGTTGACTGAGCTGAAATATGAAGCAGCCAGGGCGTGTGTGACTGCACATGCCGGGTGTGGGAAGAGGCTTGCAATTAGTTTCGTGCCTTGCATGAATCGCATTTGACCTATCAGGTTAGCTTGCAGTTATTATCAAACTGGTGAAGGATGTCGGGTTAGACTAGTGTGCCGATTAATCGTTGAATATTTCAGAAGATACGGAGAATATGGAAGGGATTGACATCTCTTCAACAATTGAAAAGAATGCAATGCTCTATGCCAAAGCAAATTAGTTTTTCCTGACGCGAATAATATGATGTGAGTGTTGATGTTTATAATCAGTATGTCTAATATTCACTTTTTGTACCAAACAACATAAGAAAACTTTGACGAGTGATACACGCGTTATTCTCTCACTCTGCAACAATGATATGTTGTAACTTGAATGTACTAAAGCAATACACGAACGAAAATAACAAAATGTTGTATCGATGTTGGGGAAAAAGACAAGTTGCTTTAAGAAAATGTTGTAATTCGCACAAATGTTGCAAGGACGTTGTTTTCATTTGACAGTGACAAAAAATCTTTGTCATTGTTGCAACACACTTCCGATATTGCTTTAAAGCATAAATAACAGCAACATAAAAAAATGTCAATCTGTTGTTGCTGTCTAACAAATTATTGATCTAAGTAATTATAAAATTTTAAAACCTGAACAAAAATGCTTATATAACATCATACACTGAACAAAAACGATCATTATCTTCGTCAAACTTGTTGCAAATTGGCTATTCTATCAGGAAAAAGAAATACATGCGTTTATGGCCTGATTTACAACCCTGAATATCCTGAACATGAAGAAGGTCGGAACATTGCATCTACAAATGTACCTAAGGCTTATCCACACATGCAAAGCTACGATATGTTCAACCATGTTCCTTGAGTCCTCTGGAATGTCAACAGATATTTTTTCCAGATATCTGGGTTGTTCTTGGTCATATAAATAGTCCTTGAGCTCAGAACTTAGGATCTACAGTTGTAACCATAGTTATACGGCTAGGAAAATTTACAATATGTATTCAACCATGTTCAATTGATTTTTTAGAAGGTCAACCGACATTCTGATGAATTCTGGGATGTTCATTAATTCATAACTTAGGATCTTTTATTGAAACTGTTGCTTTCCTGATATACCAATGTTCGATATGTATTCACTATATTCATTGGCTCATATGGAAGGACAACCAATATAATCTGGAAGGTTCTAAGTAATCCACCCTGTCTTGGAGTACTAAACTTAGGATCTTTAATTGTAACTGTAGTTTTTTCGGCTATACAAAGTTATTATATGGTTTCAACCATGTTACATACATGAATACACATTTTAATTGTAGACCCTAAATCCTGAAGTCAAAAACAGTTTCGACGACCTAGACCTAAACGATCTAGACCATTGAAATCAGATATCTCGGTTCGGAGATATTGACGGAAGCTGTTTCGAAATTTTGGGATTTTGGGTACTAATTTATGTTCCTCAGCAACCACTCAACCGCATTGAGTGCCAAATTAGAGGTATCATGGTCTAATTAAATGCTATTGAATTATTTTGGATTTGGATATCTGGTTTTGGAGGTAATGTGGTTCCATAGAACTTTATTAAATGTTTCTGGAATTGGTTACATGTTTTCGGATATACGGCCGAAAGAAGCTCTGTATTGTTTGTTTCCGCTAGATGCAACATTTGCTGAGCACCCGTTTCCATCGATCGACTGTAGTCTACACCGATGGTTCTAAGGGTGAAGATACGGTAGGGGCCGCATTCTTCAACGAAGGAATTGCTGGCACCTACAGTCTTCCTAAAACATGCAGGGTCTCTTTTGCAGAGGCATACGCCATAGAGATGGCTGTCAGGATCCCGAACCAGAATAACGAGTAGGTTGTTCTATCGGATTCTGCTAGCTGAGCACGACCAAACAGCGTGTTCTTACACGTTCTTACACACACATTCTTGAAAAAGGAGCCGCCACCCTATTGTTAATGTTGCGGCACGGTGATGGATCTCCGGCATTTTATTCTCGAATGCTGGAAATTTGTAAACGAAAAACAGAAAAACAACATTGGAACTAGCCTACGGGACGCCCTAAGAAATACTGACGAACAAATAATATGAATGCTTAGCTTTCATAATGTAACAAGACTGTTTTCCAAACTGTAGCAAAACCAGTAATTGGAATAAATCGAAGAAAAAAACGAAACAAAGGTAAAACGTGTCCGTTACTAAGCCAGATGGACAAACAGAATAAAAACTGGTTAAAAGTAGCGTAATAGTAGTAGTTATCGAAAAGTTGACGAGTAGAGGTCGAAAAAAAAATGGAAGAGCCGAAGCACGAGAAGTTGAAAACGTAGAGAAACACTTAGAAAAAATTGAAGAAGGTTAGTAGATTGAAAGAACATGAAGAAAAAAAAATAAAATCATCCCAAGAAATAGCATAGATTGGAGCAAACAAACGGAGGAAAAGAAGGAGAAGTAGTGAAGAATAAGAGTTGAGAAGAACGAAATGAAGTGAAGTTATAAAAAAAATCACTGGAAATATTGTTCATGAAATAGATTAACAAAGAAAAAGTTTCGTGAGACACGAGTGCACCTTTCTGGTGTAAAATGTCATTAATAAAATATAAATAAAAAATTTACAATGTATACGATGGAGGTCAATTTATAATGTTCAAGTCAATGAAATAGTACAGGTTTCGCTTTTACTATATTGTTAACGTTTGATATATTAAAGTGGTTAAATTGTTTTCTATAAAGATAAAAAAAAAAATATAAAAAAAATTACCCTTCTTTCTTTTTACCGATTTCTATCCACGGTTTCAAAGATTATGGTACGGAGAATCCAATCTAATCACAGTTGCATATTGCCTACCAAACCAAATATTGTTTGGGACGTTTAGAGTACGTTCGCACTACTGCTTATATTACGTGATATACAGTATCTTGATATCATGATCATCTTGATGTCATTTGATATCAAGATACTCCATATCACGTAATATAAGCTGTAGTGTGAACGTACTATTAGCCTTTTTCTTCGTCCTGAATGCTACTCTACGCCGTTCGGTTACATAGCAGTATAACAAGACATTCCGGGAAGCTGCTTAAGGTCTTCCAACACATAAGTTTCATCGTCCATCATCACACAGGAAAACTTCTTCAAATATTCGCGATACATCTTGCGAGCCTGAGTTTTAGCCATCACATTCTGTTTGTCAGGTCAGGTTACGGTTTTCACCTTGAACGACTTCATATCTTGCCGGTGTTTGGAAGTATGCACGAAAATTGTGGGCATTTTCATTTTTCTAGCCTCAGTACGTACCGAACGAACCGTACGTATTTAGGGTCATCCTGATTTTGTCGCGAACAAGCCTTAGACGGTTGTGAAAACGAGTTAATAAAACCTTTATAAGACTTTCCAGATTTGAGAACCTTCATAGAACCTCCAAGTCCTATGCGCATTTCATTTTATGGTGAATATTGTCGGAAAATTAAAACGCTTCGAAAATTATGCAAATTTACAACAACAAAGACAAAATTAAAACAAATATATTTGATAAATTAATTCATGAACTTACGTTATCTAAAATAATCCCGAAATTGGTCTTCGGTCTACAGTTCATTTACATTACATTGAAAATAAAGTGCATTCATTTTCCCACATTTCATCTATTACTTACATTTGAATATGGTTATTGGAAAAAAATGACTTCCTTCAAAGACATTTTGCCGTTCAGAGTGACTAGAGGCAAAATAGGTTTAAAGTGCTTTTTCAACAGACCATAATAAGACAATACGAATAAGTCCTAAAACGGCATTCCAAAGCAGCATTTTACGAGTTTATAAAGTCGAAGTAAGACTTCTGATAACAGTTAAAGGAATTTGGAAATAAAACAAGGTTTTAAGATCTTTGTAAACAAGCTGTCTAGACTCTCACAAATTCAAATAAAACTTATTTGCCATAATAAAACCAAATTGATTTTAAGTGGCTTTCATAAAACTTTAATAAAACTTAAGAAAGCTGCATATTCTTGGCAATGTTACTTGGGATGGCGTCTTTGAATCTTAATACCAGAAAAACATAGAGCCAAGATGACACTCGCTCTACACGGTAGTCACGACTTCATATTGTGTTTCTAGTCACGAGAAACTGTTTGTGCTGGAGCAGCCTCATAATACGCAAAAAAAAAAAACAATTGTGCGTGACAATAATATGTAGAGTAAGGCCTGTAGTCGAAAAAAATGCACCAGACAAGAGTGTGCGCCAAAAAATTATTTTCAGTCGGAAAATGATTGAAACTTTCAGAGAGTGAATTAATATTATGTTTCGGCATAATTATTTTATTCAATTTCCTTTCCATTGCTGAAAGCCCGCACCTTTCCCTTAAGACCCCTCATTGCATTTTGTGCAATGGTGGAGCCGACCTTTTCAGTCACACACAGTCACATCCATTCTTTCTTCAACTCCAGCTCCTAAACACCTTGGACGATTTTCGAACTTTGGCCTTCATTATAGCCCAAAATATTTCTACCGGACGAATCTCTAGTGAATTTGGGGGCGTTGGCGGTTATTGGTGCAAAAATAACGTTATTATCTCTGTACCAATCCAACGTCAATCGCGCGTAATGGCATGATGCCAGGTCCGGCCGAAATAATGTCTCGCCTCCGTGAGACCTCAGGAAGGGCAACATACGCTTCTGGAGGCACTCGGTGCAGTAAATTTCGCTGTTGATGGTACCCGTTGTGATGTCTGCCAGAGCAAGTATTTTTTGGCGAATTTGTCCAATTTCTTCTTCCTTGAGTCTTCCGGAATGTAGGCTGCCTAGGTTTCGTCATCCATAACCACACACATCGGTTTCGTTAACCACTCTCGGTACAGCTACCTTGCGCGGGATTTGTTGATTGAATACACCAAGCCCAGCTCGTTTTATGGTTTGCCGAACGAACCAGACGGAACACTTTGCCCTAAGAGCAGGGTCGCAAATCGAAAGGTTCGGATTACATTTGAAACAATCCAACACCTTCCGGGCTTTCACAGGGTCAACTGTCTTAGATTTTCTTCCACTTCCAGCCCGCCGCTCAGTCGTGTCGGACTCTTTAAACGATTTTACCACCCGAGACACAGTTGTATGGGTGATTCCCAGTTGTCCTTCGATCCATCCTCATGGTCGCAGTCGGATTTTGGCATGACGGCGCGCAAAATTCTCCGGCGATTTTCTTCTTATTTCGATGACATCTCAATAACCACTGAACCGAACTCCAAACTAGTTGTACCCAGATTTTCATCAATTTTTACCCACGGACAAAAATTACTTCACGGACAAAAAATGGTTCATTTTGTTCGAGTACAGGCTTTAGTGCAGGTAGAACAGGAAACGTGAAGGAGTCGAATGAACCATGATTTTTTTTAATCTCTTTGATTATCAAGATTTTAAGCTGGTTCATCACCCGTTGCAATTGCTTACATACCAAGGGGCAAGACAGCTCTTCATCGCGAGTAATTTCAGAGTTGCTTTTGAGGTATCTCGAGTAACTCTCGTTGCTCAGCAAGCGAGCAATGTGATTTTTGTTGCTCTCTGTTTTTGCACAGCAGCTGTCAAACAAACCGACGCTAGTACATTAGCTCTCGAGTGTGCACAATGATCAGTTTGTGCAAAACTCAAAACTGAACTATCAATTTTCATTGTTTTAGGAAAACAAGCTACATTCACTTAAACTTAGACTCAAACTACATATCTGATATGCTCGTACAATTTTATATCGTATTTACCACTATTCGTGTGCGGTTTTGCCTGTTTCGATACGAAGTTATTTTTGTGTCTCCAAATTAAGTCAAACTTTGTTTAAACCCATCAGTTTTGGCTTGATCTACATTTTGTTATGCAGCATCATTCCACCAGACGGCTAGACTAAGAACTGATGCTTTAGAACAAGGGCAGGAAAAAAAGACAAACGAGCTCAGCCCGCTGCACTCCGACACAAGCTTCTCAGAATCGATGTTTAACAAATTACGAATCTATACATATCGCTATCATGCCTCATTAGAGTACTTCAGTAGAGCTCACCGTTGTGCCATTTTCTATTGCCATTAGCAGAATATCCACAATGTTTTCAAACAAATTAAAAGTCTAGTTGGAAGTCAAACTTTTCGAAACCCTAGCAACCGACAAGAACCGATGAATATTGATTTAATTACAAGCTATATTGAGTTACTCACGAGTTACTCTCGAGTTACTCGGTGCATCAAAGCAAATCAGAGTGGAGCTGTCTCACCCTAGTTACATACCTTTTTTGGGTATGTTCGTAACTTGTCTAAATTTCTGGGAGTTGACTCATGATTTTAGCGTGAGAGTCAGGAATATTAATCCTGGGTCGTCCCGGGGACCATGGATTGCATCAGTTGCTGGGAGTATTCCTCATCACTCACATCTCTAAAATCGAGTTGACTACGGTGGGCTGAGTCACGTCGTAAGATGATAGACAAGTTAAAAAGCGCTGACAAAAATAATGAAATTAAATTCAAGCGCCTAATATTTACCCTCGTTTAATTCCAAGCCAAAGGAGGCGTAAACAACGAAATTGTTTTGCAATCTTCATGCATATACAAGAATGTTTGCAATCTCTCATACAACAGGCTAGATTTAGGCGTTTTCTGGCTAAATTTATATGAAATTTTCCATTATTTTCTGCCAAATCTAGCATTTCTTTTATGTGTACTAGATAATGCTGAAAATTTAATGTTTCTTTCTATCAATAAGGTTGTCGAAAACGATCCGAAGGGCACAAAAAGAAGAGGCGCACGATCGATTAAGAAAAAGGTGAATGAGAGCGAAGTGCAAAATGGAGAAAATTTCTGTGTACAGCAAAGGACACCCCGACCTTAGCCTGTTTGATACAAACATGCTACGAAAGCATCATTTTCTTAGGAAACTATCATTTTTTCCTACGCATCTTTTTATTAGCGACGCAACAATTTTACGTTCATTTACAATTTTCGTTCCTATCGAACGATTCATCCGATAGAATTTCGTCTGATGTTCAAGAAACAGATAAAATTTGATTGAGAACAGAATGTTTTGCAAACTAGGATGCAAGACGGTATTGAAACAAGGAAAAACAATATTCATTGATATGAACAGCAAATCCGAAACAAAAAATAATTACTGTTTGAAACAACTAAACACTGTTGTTGCACAAAAAAGAATAATGAATTTTAACAAGCGCATAAAATTTCCACTCGTTTATTCCAAGCCAAAGGAGGTGTAAGCAACGAAATTGCTTGCAATCTTTCATGCGCCATACTACCTATTTTTGCAATCTTATATAAAACAGCTACATTCAGGGGTTTTCTGGCTAAAATTTACATGAAATATCCCATTATTTTCTGCCAAATTTAGCATTCCACTAATGTCCATTAGATAACACAGAAAATTCAATGTTTCTTTTTATCTGTTCAACAAATACCTTGAGTAGATATAATCAAACTGTATGTTTGAATTATTAAATCGAGGTCAACGAGGTTCAATCATAGACTAACTCTTAGACCAGTAGGTCCCGAACAAATGGGGTTTTTTCGGTCCCAAGCTTAATAATGCGTTCCTAATAATGAACTCACACGAACACAATGACGTCTATATAAGGTCTGGCGCAGTAGCCACAACAGTATTAGTGAAATGAGCAAAACTCGCTCATTACACTAATACCACTGCACTCCTTGCGCAAGCTACACAAAATCTCGCAAATTGCTACGTCATACTATTTATTTTGATCCGTTCGCTCCGTGATTGTTTATTGTATGCGCTATAAAACTCAATTTTTCAACCGATTCCATTCTACCGATGATGTAAAATTGGCTCTATATCGCTACTCGATTGTCAAGTCTCAGCGTTTGAAAGTTTGTGTGGCAAAATTACCTCAGTTAAATTCTCTTTAAATGATCCATGTTTTCGGGTGGAAATGCTTCTGCTCAATAAATGGCATTTGTTTCATGATTATTTTCCACAATTCAGCATTCATAATAAACGTTTTAACCGATTTTTAAATCTGAACCTATGCCCGCCAATAGAAAGTTCCAATAGTGTTACGTCATCACTCGTCGGCAACAGCAATGTTTACATTAATTTTGCTTCCAATACAAGCAAGCAGTGTGTTGCCCCAGACCTTCTATAGACGTCATTGACACGAACACACTTTCAAATATTCTGTCAAAATAACACAGCAAATCCAAACAAAGGCGCATATATGGATAGCAAGGTGCTGGCTTCAAGGTTCACACCAACCAAGGAGGTTCTACAACAGTGAACCAATCTCAAATCGCTAGTTGCACATTGATTGTATCTGTTGCTGGTGCTATTTTGGTTGTGGGACAAGCAGATCCCAGAAAAATACCAGAGGTATTGTTTACAAATGTTACTTTCGACCTTTGACTCCAGATTGTTCAATTCTACACACACTTAGAAAATTTTACAGTATTCGGTAATTTTTTTATCGAACTTTCAGGGTTGTTACGGCAGCGCGGATTTCGCGAATTTCGCGGATTTCGCGATTTTCGCGGATTTGGCGCGGATTTGTTCATAAAATACGTTCTGGCGCGGATTTGGCGCGGATTCGTTCAACACCATATTGATAAACCCACACAGAAACAAAAGCGTTCACGAAAATGAAAACGGACCGTGAACTAGTTCACGTTTTCAGGATTTTTACCTAAAAACGTGATTTAGTTCATGATTACGTGATTCAGTTCACGGTGTATTTTTGCTTGTTCTCGAATTCTTGACTGCAGTTCACCGATCCGGGCATGGATTTTTTTCCGTGCAGAATGAGTTAAATGAATTAACAACATGAGTAAACCAGAGCGTGTTTATTTTCAGTGTCAGGGTAATGTAAAAAGCAGGCTGTCAAAATTGCCGCCTTTGAGTGCTGTGTTGCCAACACAAAAAAAAAATGCACTGCGTGCTTGTAGAGAACGCCATTGTGTTGCTCTATCTGTTCAGTGAAGTAGTCGTTTTCTTTAAGGTTCAAGAAAATAATCTATTTAATTCGGACAATCAAAGTGATTAGTGTTGTGAAGTTTTTTTTTTTTATATACACGTTTATTTGAGCCGCAAAAGAATGGGTAATGTATAGTGAGATTGTGTTATTTATTAAAATAATTTTTAGTAAACAGTGCTCTGAATTTACGTAGCAAAAAGTATGCAGAACCATCTTCGGAATATGACATCGTTTTGAAACATTATCCTAATAACGTTAAAGAAGGCTTAGTGATACGTATTTTAAATTTATTTTCTTGAATAAGTTATCATGCAATCTGCTACGGATAGACAAGTGCACGATGTGGACCTAACCTTATTTTCCATCTTCACGTATACAAATCCAGTGTTCAGAATGAAAAGGCTTAAGACTATGATAATCGATTCTCTTCATATTCATACAGCTAAGTGATCCATTTTTATCGAGTTATTCCAGCAATGTTGAGTGGAATGAAGCATTGACTAGCAATAGCAACATTGAACGCACCGAAATCCTAAGCGAGCTATGTATGCACTTGTCTATAAGTCAGATTTAAAGCACTGGTGTTTACCAGTGGACCAGCTGCAGAAGTGGTTCTTTCAAACTACAACCACTTAGTTTCTTTTAAAAAGAAATTGCAAGGGCTGGCAAAACGGAGCTTCTATGAAGAAGAAATTTTGAAGATTTTACTGCTGCCAGATATCAAAGAGCAGGTTCATTTTGTGATTGAATCAGCGGGAGAAACGGAAAAGTTGCTTAAGTATCTCGAAACTAATGAGTTTATTCTTTTCGATATTTATGATAGGATTCTCGCATTATTGGTCACTATGATGTCAAGAGTTTACGATCCAAAACAGATAACGGAAGCCATCAACAACAAAATGCTAATGGAAGAACATTTTCTTAAGGATACGGATGTAATTATTTACAAATCCATTCTTGACGCTGCAGGAATTCAACTTAAAACATCTCATTTCAATAAGCATTTTAAATACCACACTAAGGCTTTCGTCTCGTATTCATTTTCCAAAGATGTTCCGAATGATTTTGTTAGACTAGTCAGCAACTTCAAGGTTGGAAGGATCATAAATAAGGATTCCATCAAAGAAATCGTCCACTTAGTCGATGTTATTGATTTTAAATTAGACAAATCTAAAATTCACGAAGAACTAGTACTTGCAATTGTCAAGTTGTCAACTAAAACGGTTGAATCAGAAACAGATTTGGAAGTACTTGATTTTTTATTCCAAGACGATAGTTTCTCTGAAATTAGAACATTACTCAACATTGTAACTTGCGTATCTCATTCTAATGCAGAGGTCGAAAGAAAATTTTCACTATCTAAGCATGTGTTACCGTAAAACCGAACTAGGCTCAGTGAACAGCAGTTCAATAATCGAAAAATATTTTGAGTGGCATGTATTTTTTTGAGAATGATATAACCAGATTTGTTGTTTCAAAGGACTTGATTTTGAAGCCGAATTTTGCAAGGCAATCTTACGAATCCAAACAGAAACAAAAGAAGGATTTTGAATAAGTGGAGGCACAAAAAAACAAGGAAAAAGCAAAGAAGAAAGCAAGGCACCAGATCAAAAAGCAAGAAGAAGTTGTAGGAATGAAAAGGAAGGCTAAAGAAGATATTTTTAATTTGATGGAAAAAGAAATCAGAGCTATGACATCCAATAATCCAGAGACATCATTCCTGGAAGTTCTTTTGAAACAAAAAGATAACATCCAGCAGGAGGAACAATCAGAAAGGGAAAAAATAGCTCATATGAAGGCTATTGAGAACAATTAAATGTTATGACGTATATGTTTGTTAAATAAATACGTACCTATCTTGATACACCATTGACAAAATATGGATCATTCTCTTTGACATACTTTACACATCGGTTGTGTTCGAGTGCTTTCATCACTCACTCAAACGTTCTGTGCTCCTTCAGGGGTGGACTTGGCCAGCGAGGATCACATCTTGGGTCATTGGTTGTGTTTGTCTGAACATTTTTATTAAGTTGGTTATCGGTCAATTTATTTGACTTAGCTCATCGTGACTTATGTTTCCCTCTTTACAGGTTTTATTTCACACTGAAGTTTTCAATGACATTCCTGTTTTGAACAATGCATCTAATTGGCTTAAAAACGCAGACAATCTTATTGTGGGGAACGGTTTTAGCTCCACCGAGACCCTATTCCCAGCGCTGGGTTTTTCTGAAGGAAATTAATCAAAAATCTACTTTTATTATTTGTAGCATACTGCCAAAAATGATTGATGCATGTTATTGTTTACCCCTTGTTTGAAATAGGTTCGCCTACTGATGAAGCCGTTCCCCATCCTATATATTTGATGCTTGATAAGTTATAGAACATTCGTGTGTGGATTGGATTTGAAGGCGCAGATTTGATTTTGAACTCGCGCGGATTTGGCGCGGATTTATTTTCAGACTTCTCGTAACAACCCTGAACTTTCAACAGCTGAACATGATGAAGATGATTTAATGGATTTCGGTAAAATTTGAAAAGTTCCGGTAATTTTTTTACCGGAATACTGTAAAATTTCACAGAAATCCGGTAATTTATATAACCGAACGCTTAGATATTGAAAGTTTGGTAAAAAACTACCGAATACTGTAAAATTTTCAAGGTTTGCAGGGTTTTTTGTATTAGTTCAATACAATATTAATGATCCATATTCAAATCAAAACTTTGTTCAAAGTAAAACGTGATTTGTTTGATCCCACTAATTTTTTTTTTCTGCGTGAATTCAAGGTATGTGTGGTTCCAGGTGATGCACACACACCACCTGCATGTTTGGAATATTTTTAAAATGGTTGAAGTTAAATATATTGATTTTCTTACTAAAATTTCACAATCTAGAACTCATCTTCATAATATTCATCACTGTTTTCCGTGAAAGTATCCATTTTCAAAAAATCGATGCTGGCATACAGGTCTACCCCCAGGTAGGGAAACACGTCGGAATTCGTCATACCGGGATGAATAGAGCTGTCCAGCCGCCAAGGCTCGGTCAGATATCATCAAATTAAAAGTCATCACAATGTGATACGAGATCGGCCCGCCAATGGAATGGGACTCCCAGCTAGTTACCACTATGTCATGTCCCCATCAGTAGTTAGCCGTGTGTTTTGATGTTAACCTTCAACCTGCAAATTGATTCGGTTGGGTTGTGTTGGTCGTCGTCGTCGTCGTCAAGTTCGATGAAGGCATACCACTGCATAGACAGACGTGGTCCAAATGAAACTCTCGGAGGGATGTCATCTTCTATCAGGATTAGATTGATTGCCTGTCTTCTGCAAAGGATGACGGATTGCCGTTCCACCAGCTGCGTTGGAGGCCAAGCGATAGTAAATCAAGTCCATTCGACTCCCATTCGATTCCGGAACGTAGATTGCACTGCTATGCTTGGTTTGACAAATTAATTATTGGGAAAATAGTGATTACAAGCGAAATTAGTCCTGAAAGGACTCTGTGCGGTGTGTAATTTACGGAACCGCATGCAGCAAACCGAGCCACGGACCAGCCGGGGAGCGAATATGGAGCCAAGTTTTTGCTGTTTGGTTGCCGGATTTCAATTACTCTAATGGAATAGCAGATCGCATCTAATCGAGTTGGTTTCGCTTTGCTTTTTCTGTCACTCTCCACCTCTCTCTTTCTCTCTTTATCAGTGCTGGAATGCAGGAAATCTTCGCCGCTCAAAAAGGGGTTTTTATTGCTTCTGCGTTCCCGACAAATGAGAGGGGGCCGAGATTGGCAGTCCGTATGGACGAGCTCGACTCAAAAACACAATGAAGAAGTGAATTTTATTGGTAAAGTTTCTCAAACGAACACAGGAAATGAAAATAAAATTGCTTTTATTTTTTCACACTTACTGTTGCGTACTTCTGAAATGTGGGTGGCAATCCAAGTGGGCGGGGAGGATGGGAGTCATTGGTTATTGTTGTTGTTTGATAGGATTTAGTTTTTATTGGCGAAATTGGGGTGTCCGGTGGTCGGGGTATAATCAGAGTAGAAAAGCAATTACGGTTAGGCATTTTTAAGATAGGAATTGAAACAACTAATAGCTGGAAGATCTATTTCCAAGCTATTCAAATGGAATATGCCAATAAAACGTTTAGAATTGAAGTGGTTCAACGGAAAAACTAGAAGATACAGAGCCACGAGATTGTGAGGACCATTGACGTAGAATTTAACACAAGGCGTGATTCAACTTTAATTAACATAAATCGAGAGAGGTGAGTAAAGATTTAATGTGAAATGATAACATCTCTCCGTTGTGAATCCAACACAGTGAGCTTCGTTTGATTCACGCTCTGGGAAATTTGATGATTTCGTGGATTGAAATCGAGTTTTTGTTTTTCGTACAAAGTGTGTTTTTGATAGAAACATTTAGACACAGAAATTGTTAATTCAGACGCCAAATGTTCACTTTTTTATGCTAGAATAATAAAAAAACAAATAGCTTAAACAGGAACTAACTTTTATTGCTACTAATTGCGCCTAGCGATCAAAACCACGCGTGATCTCAATTAACAAATCCACCAGAGAGTCAAATACGTGCACGGCCAGCCGTTTTAACTCAGTTTTGAGTCGTTTTTGACTCACTTTCGTCAAAATTGAGTTACTCAAATTTGAGTAAATTTAACAAAGATTGACAAGTCGACAAATACAAAACATCGACTCAAATCAGATGGACGTTTTCGATTTGTTGACTTGTCCATCCAGTTCCATTTACTCAAATTTGAGTGACTCCACTTTCGACGAAAGTGAGTCAAAACTACTCAAAACTGAGTTAAAATGGCTGACCGTGTATGTATGCATATTCATCTTTCTATCAAGAGACAAGCCAGCCACAGGCTTAAAATCTCGATAATAAAGCCAAATTGATTTTGTAGTACATTCAAATGATAGTACTGGGTGCTAAAAACAAAGGGCGCGTCAAAGTAATATAGAATATCTACTCGTTTCCACAAAAGCTTTACGGGTCCTTTTGATAATCCTTCAATCTTGCAGTAACACGATTGGTTCTCTTTGGTCAGTCAGTTGTGCCGCCACACGGTGCTTGAAATCTATGCTATAGTTCACTATGATATAGCCATTATAAATGTCTATAGTTCTATGACATATTAGCTAAGAGTAAATACTCACAAGTAACAATTTTAGTTTTGTTCAGCATTGTTGTTAAAACTAAGTTCACAACTGTTTTGTCCACTAACACCTCCTCTATCCATCTTTAAAGCCAAAATGAGTACAAAGTAGCCCACTCTATAAGCGGTTGTGAAAACAAATTCATAAAACCTTTCTAAGACCATAAAGATTTTGAAAATGTTCTACTAAAAGATCTTATGACCACTCGAGAACTTTCATAAAACCTATTGGCTGCCATCAAAACCAGCATAGAGCCAAATGGCCACAGCTATCATTGTTCACTGTGACATCGTGGTTGGTTTTGGTTGTTCTGCTTTGTTTGATTCTCTGCTGTTCTGATTTATTAAGCAGTAAATAATATGCAAGAACGAGACCTAGTGTTCCAGGAAATTTTGTTTATAGCAAAATATCGGAAGCAAATTGAGCTTAATATAGCGTATCATGCTCCAAATCATATACTCATGAAATTTGATGGTTAACATTGGCACGATAAAAGCTGAAAATTAATACACCTGAGTAAAAATCTTTGACACCAACAAAAACAAAATTGGAGCAAGTATTTTCCATAGTCATAAATTTCCTGAAAACTGTGGAATTCAATCAGATTATCCAAAAGCATTGGTCTCAGATTTACAGTTCATTTGCATTACATATAATATTTGGTGTATTTATTTTTCCACATTTCAATGATTTCTCATATTTCAATATGGCGATTGAACGAAATCACCGTTTTTTTTTTTTTCAGAAAACCAATTTATCTGCGAAATGACGACTATAAAACTATTTGGTCTTTTGGTGACTTCTCTGTATGCCAAATTATCGTTAAATGCTGGAGGCAAAATGGTTTGTAAATGCTTTTTCGAGTTCATAAATTAAAAATAAAACCTTTGATGGGAGTAAAAGGCTTCTTAGAAGACAAGGTTCCAAGATCGTTGCAAAGAAGCTGTGTTCTCATACACCTGACTTATATATGAAACCTATTGGCACCTCTTTGTACCATGATAAAGCAAAATTGGTTTCCAGTAGCGTTCATAAAACTTTAATAAAACTTAACAAAGCTGGATGGTTTGGGCAATATTACTTAGGCTAGCTATGAAGTAAAAATCTTTGCCACAGCGCTATCGCTCATTTTTTTTTTTTAATTACACATGATTGATTTTCTCTATGGTGGCAGGTATTCAGTTGCGAGCTTTAACAACATGAATTTTAAAATGCTGCAGTTGCTGCATACAGCGTATGCATTGATAAAGCGGATAAAACAAAATAACTCACAAAGTCTGTACAAAACCGTAGATTGCTCACTTTGAAGGCTTGAAAAATTGAGGCTTATCTGCTTGAGTTACCCGAGCAAAGGATTATACCAAATTGATAACAAAGTTCCGATACCAGGTCATCATTTTTTGATCACTGAACATGTTATCATTTAGGCTGAATAAACAGCCATTTATACGACAGGAATTTATACGGCAACTGGACAGGGAAAGGTGGCAGATATTTTCAAGGTCATTAATCAGGTGTAGCAGGCCATCTTTAGCTGAGGCTTGAAGTGCAACGAGAACCGTCAACCATGAAATTTATCTGAGCGAATTCCTACAAAAACGTCTACTGCCTTTCCTGAAGCGACACAATTGTTCCGTTCTATTCTGGCCGGATTTGGCATCTTTCCATTACGGAAAAAAGGCCATGGTGTGGTATGCTGCTAACAACGTTCAATTGGTTCCCAATCACAAGCAGCCTGCCAAAACGCCAGAGCTCCGCCCAATCGGACAATATTGGGCCATCGTCAAGCGGAACCTTAAGAAGACTTAAAAAGCTGATGTGAGCGAGAAACAGTTCAAGGCAAAATGGCTTTCTACAGTGAATAAAGTGGACAAGGAGACTGAACAAAATCTAATGGCAGGTGTTAAACGAATGACCCGGAAATTTGCATTCGGTGAAAAGGAAGCTAAGTTGAATATTTCTCCTGTATTCTGTATTAACTAAACTTGAAAAAGAAAAATATTTTGACTTATTAATAAACACTTTGATTGACTCACACACATGTTGTGTGTGCTTCTTGGACTACTTAGATTTCCAGGATTGTCATTGTTGTATGCCTGTATTAAAAACGAGCGCTTCATCTGTGAACAGCACAGAACCCAGATGAGGAGCTCATTGTCAGCATCGCAATTAGGTTCATCCAACTATCTGACCTAAATTGATTATCACCTGTCCCATTTTAGAACCCGACCCATCCAAGCACGTCCATAAATTGTCCTCTCCATGGAATTCGGCTTCTATTAATCACCTGGCTGCATGCAGTTCGAACTGTTCTATTTCCATGGCAGAACCCAGCATCTCCACATCGATTTCCGCCCTGCCAAATGAATGACAGGTCATTTTAATATAATTATTTCACATCATTGATTATTTTATTACACAGAGTACCTGATGTGTATCAATAATTTATAATAACATTTATTATTAATAATGCCTATTTGAGCACATTTTCACCCGGCCAATAACCACTGCACGACGGTTCGGTACTGCCACACAGGTCACCAATTCGCACTTATAGCGATGAATGTCCGGCGCATTGACGAGCCCCCCTCTGGAGTTGATGGACCGGCGAAGGATTGCATTCGCAGAAGTGCGGGTACGACCCATTTGAGACGGATTTAAAATGCAACGCAATACTCGCGATGCCGAATGTGTCTCCACCAAAGCCGGAATGTTCCAGGAGCCATCAGTGTAGCAGCAGCGGGTGCTAAATTGAGGTCCATTTTCCGCCTCAACGGGCCCGCGCTCGCGTTGGTGGTGGCAGTCAGTGGTTTGACTACGGCTGTGATGGTGAAAGCAGAAAATTGATGGCTATTTATTATTAAATGAGTGCATAAATTATTGTCCGGTCACAGCTGCAGCTGGACGAATGATGGATTCAAGACGCGTTTTTTTTTTGGAGTGGGAAGCTCCACGGTAGGACGATAGAAGTTAAATTGCCGGTGCACGATTGAAGGTAGCACGATTCGGTGCAGCAACAACATCAAACGGGGTAACGGAGTGAGCGGGAAAAAATCGCAATTTTACGATGCTAATGGAGGAGTTTGGGTTTATGTAATATTAATATTCGGCCATAGATAGCATCGGATAAGTGTCCGCTTCGGACCCTTCTTCAAATGCTACGGTAGTTCGGGTCATTCTTCCTGATTTGAGCATACGGCAAGGGAAATGTGCAAGTTGTTTCATTTCGAGGGTTGTTTTCGGAAAAAGGGGGACCGAAAACAATGGATGCGTGCTGGGAATGCATAAATTTAGGAAATGATACTCCATAAGTATTTTTACACCAAGCGGGGTGTACGAATAGTTCATGAAATAAGAAATTTGTTTTCCAATATTTTTATCAGAAATTTAGTTTATTTCAATTTATTAAACATATTTTTATTTTCATCACAACCCTCGCCGCGATCAATAGCTTTCTTACAATCACCTACCCCCATCAGATATCAAAGCAAACAGACACACGCAACACCTTTATTATGAGTTCTCTCTGTAAAAGACAAACACCATGTCGGTCGCTTATTGCTTCAAATTAAACACTTTTGCTTCAACCAGAGACGGAACGAACTCGGTGGAAAGTACACACAGAACTTTTCATCAAAAACATGTACACCCTCAGCCTGATTCTGCCATTCATCAGAAGTGAGACGGAAAATGAACTTTTGTGTTTAGCTGTCAATTCGTTTGATTTAGAAGACCGCCAACGACGGATGTGGGACCACAGCCAACGAAGAGACTCCACTTTTCGCTGTTTGTTTTCCACGATGATGATGATGATGATGATGATGCGAGATTACAATCTTGAGCCAAATCCAACCTTCGGAGGGCCATCAGAAGGAAGAAAGATGGGAAAAGTTTTCCAACCGGGAGTCGAGCTTATGTTTTTCATTCTCAACCAGTGCTTTTTTGTGTTGGCTTGATTAAGTGGCTTTTTGAAGGGCGTGTTTCTTCGTAGGAGTTCGATTTATTTGAAGAGTTTCTTGATGAATTGGTAAGTTTTTCCAGTTGAAAGAATCAAATGAAATCAACTGATCAAAAAAGTTATTCGAAGTGTATTTCAAGGAATGCATGGCGTTAAAATGGAGACATTTTAGTATTAAATTTAAAAAATTATCAAATTATTCTGGAAAAAAAATTAGTTTAATTTTTTTGAAAAGACATGGGAAAAATAACAAAAAAAACCCGAATTAATCCACCGATGGTGAGACTGAACCCTTCTTACATGTCACCAGAATTACAAACTCAAATGGGGGCAATATTGTACTGGATACGTATTTTCATCAGAAATTCCAAGAAGATTCAGAAATATTCAATATGCCATACATTCAGTTGATAAAATGAACTTTTTGTCAATCCTGAACGTATTGTTCAGGATTGAACAAAAATTAAAATATTTCCATTAATAGTCTTTAATGACCTGTGTATGTTAGTTATATAAAAGGCGAAATAACATAAATATTAGAAATTTCATATAATCAGTCCATAGCATAAATTATTAGACAATCCTAAGCGTCAATTTTGATTATCGATATGGATTCAAGATGCTTAATAAGTACATGTTCGTTGAAAATAGTAAATGGAGACTTTGTGTAATTTTCGAATATACTCGTTGCAGTTCAAAACCAGACCACTCGAGCCAATCGATGCTGCTCTAATTCTATACAATCGCATAGTGTGGCTAGTCCGCTGTATGTGCTATACAACGCTCCAGATGCGACACAATAGAATGCAAGCGGCAATCGATTGGTGTAATTGGTCTTCTTCGGTTTTGCACTGCAACGAGTATATTTTCATCTCACAATTATGTGCTCTCAGGTATTGTTTTGGTCACATCTCCATGAAGGATTATCCAATCATGATGAAATTTTGACCAGTTATTTGGAGATATCATAGCTTTGATTTGACACCAACAAAACTAAAAACGGTACACAAATAGCTCAGTATGTAATCGGAGACTAAACTGTTTGATTACTATTATAATAGGCCTTCAAGTACTGTTTCGTTCATATCTTCGTAACGAAATGTCCGAATGAAAAAAAATCAATAGCGTTCTATGGGAATGTTGTAGCTTCCATTTGCCGTCAACAGAACTGAAATCGGTTCACAGATGGCTGAGAAACCGATGTGACATTATTTTTAACGCACACACACACATACACACACACAGACATGTGCTCAGTTCGTCAAGCTGAGTCGAATGGTATATGACACTCGGCTCTGTGGGCCTCGGATAAAAAGTCGAGTTTTCAAGCGATCTTAATACCCTTCTATTGATGTAAGAAGGGTAAAAAACAAACAACTCAAAAAATTAAAAACCATCGCACACTGTTGCCAAGTGCGCAAAAAGGTGATCAAATTTGTTTTGATACCATAAACTAAGTTGTTTTGCTATAGTTTCTTCAGCAAAGTCTTTTCATGGGCTGCAAAATGGTGAGTCGACAACTGTGATGGAGCGTGCGTCCCCGCAACATAGCTCTGGTCTTCACAAGTTCCTACCTCATGCTTCCACGGGTCAACAGATGACAAAGACCGCCAGCTAAGGGTTGCGTACTTAGCTGGTAGTGCAGCCTGGGCACTGTTGTCCTTCTGACTTCAGCTAGATTGAGGAGGTGCGGCTCAAACAGCGGCTGAGTAAGAAACGCTGTATCTCGTCAGCTATACCTTAGGAGGCAGTCCCACCAACGCAATGTAGCCAGCGCGGTAAGATAGCATGCTGAAGTCTTACCCTACCACAAAAAATGTAAGTATTCTTTATTTTGTGAGATTTTTCCTCATTTTATTGCCCACAACTATTTTATAAGGAACAGTAGAAATTTGCAATATCCCAGTACATTTACTAGTGCAAATAAAAACAAAATAAATGTGTTAACTGAATCTAACGTTCAGTATAGCCGTGAAATTTTCATTTTGTCTTAACTTTTTATAAACTATTCATGCTAAAAATGTCTACTGTTCCTTTAACAACTATATAACGGGGATTCCCTGGGGGGGAGGGTAGCCTAAGGCAGTCGAAGGATTTGTTGACTGGACAAGGGTTCGTGGATTCGCCAGTCCCTTGTCATGCGAAGACACGCGGTCTTCTGGCCGTAGTCTTCCGAATGTCCTCACTGAGATCGGCTGACCCTGCTACAAGAAGCCATCACGTAGGCTATTCTCTCAGAACAACCTACTGAGAATAGTCCTGCAGCCATAGGTAATTCTTGCACTGATGGTGGGTTCTTATTACACATCACACATCACATCACAGGTTCTTCAGCAAAGTCTTTTCATAAATTATTCTTCAACTAAGAAGATGAAGATTTTCACCCTATTAGTGAAGTCACCTTAACTACTACAACAAAAAAACTTTATTTGGCAAAGTTATAGAAACTTTTATACAAAACAGCTTTGCCGAAACCTTCATACCCCTAACTATTGGTTTAAAAGCAAATATGTGGAGCTTTCTATTGAACATCCCTTAATTCAGTTTTTTTAGTATTACATCGCGTGGTGATTTTCTGCAGATATGAAATGTTTAAAAATATAAATTTAAGAACAGGTGTCCATGTCTGTCTAATCGACCGCGCCTTTTAGGGATTGTATTGAAAATAAACTGGCAGCGCATATGATTCACGCACACATACACGCGTAAGTCTATCGGTCTGAGCCTATTGTCCACGCACGGGAATCCTCTTCGATGAGCTCCAACACCTAGCAACGGTGCAGCGAACAATGTGGTTTGGTCACTGGTTCAGAGTTATCAGTTACAGAAAATTCTTCAACTCTTTAAAGACTATATTCGATGAAATTTGGACACACAAAATAGTTCACCAAAAATTTTCCCTGAGCCCAATTCTTTTCAAACTTTCTGGAAATAAAGTACTACTAAATCGTTAAGTTTTGACATCATTGGTTTATTGAACCTCTTCTCCCAACCCAAATGCCCGCACCTTTGCCTTGACCCCTTTCATCTTACTTACTTTTAACCACACTTTCTTTAGTTCAAGTTAATTTTTTATCAGTTTTGGAGTTTTAACGAGCTTTGCCTTCATGATTGCCCAAAATTTTCTAATTGGGCGAAGTTCCGGAGTCTTTGGAAGGTTGACGTCTTTTGGTACAAAAACTACATTATTATCTTTGTACCAGTCTAAGACGGGCCAGGCATAGTGGCAAGATGCCAAATCCGGCCAAAACAGTGTCGGGCCATCGTGAGATCTCAAGAAGGGCAGAAAGGCGCTTAAATTGGTTCAATACCATCCTTGCCTTCTCCGGATTTGATGTGCCACGATTTTTGCCGCTACCATTTTTCCGCTTGTTTGTCTTACGGTCCTTGAACGTTTTGATCACATGAGATACGGTTGAATGTGCGATTCCGAGCTGTTTTCCGATCCATCGATGAGAAGCGTTTGGGTTTTCGAAGTGAGTGCCCAAAATTTGTTGGCGCACTATTTCTTCATTCGAAGGCATCACTGGGTTCACTCGACCGATTTTAACGAAACTCATTACACAATTGACACAACACAATGAAACACATTCAGTTAAATTTCAGTCATTTTTACCCACACGCTAAAAAGTGACGAACAATTGCGTGTGTCCAAATTTCATCGAATACAGTCTTTAGTCTTGAAGAAGACTGTTTAAATGGCTTTGTGTTGGCTTCGGTTGGATAAAACAGACAGCAGCACTCGTTGGGTTTCAGTAGGGTGTATTGTCTAAGAATGTTCTGATCTTACTGACTAAGCAACAGGATGATGTGGATAGTTTTATAGCTACAGATCGAATGTATTTGATTGGTTAGAATGTATTGGATTTACAATGAATGTATTTTGTGTGTCGCTTGTGCAGTGGTATGGACCTTGGTTCGCGACATACCGGCCACCATGAACTAGTTCATATCATCAAAGTTAGGTACTAATTTAAATTCTCTTTGTAATTTACAATTTTTCATAATTAATCACGCATTTGTTCGGTAGCTGCATTGCCAGGCACTTTGCCGGAATTGGAGGCAGAATCGTCATCACAGTCGATGGGCAGGAGACAGATCTTCACGATCGGTCTGTTAAAAACTGCTCCTGATGCCAGCCTGACTTTTACCACACGGACTAGGCCATCGGTGTCGGGATGCACCGATGCGATGCGACCATTCAACCGGGGGTAAGTTGTCTTCCTTCAGACGCGCCAGCTTACCAGCCAAAACATTTGGCTGTGGAGAAAAGTGCTTGGTCCGTTGTTGAAGTTGATGGAGATAATCCGATGACCACAGTTTCCAAAATGTTTGGATTTTCCGCTGCATCTCCTGCCAACGCAAATGCCGGTCACTGGGAACTTGTGCTAGGTAGGGTTCCGGGATTGATAGGACAGCTGATCCAAATAGAAAATGACCCGGGGTAAGCACTTCTGTGTCGCTTGGATCCTCGGATAAGGCCGCCAGTGTTCGTGAATTCAGACAGCTCTCTATTTGCCAATTTGAAAACAGCTACGTATGCTCGAGTTGGAGCTGGTTGTTTTGTTCGGCAGAGTGATGTCTTCAACCAAACGGGACCGCAGAAATCAACACCTGTGTTGAGGAATGCACGAGCTGGAGTGATGCGTACCTTGGGTAACTGATCCGTCAACTGGTGTTCAGGTTTTGGTCGAATGCGATAACATCGTACGCAGGATTTAACGGTTTTCCGAACCAGATAACGGAGGTTTAAAGGTTATTAAAGCAAGTGGAAACTCGATGGATAATTAATTAGTTTACTTCGTTACTAATTAAGTAAAAAAATAAACTTTATTTTTCTCTTACATACTAATTTTAGGACTAATTGCTAACTGAACTAACTGTGGACTGAACCAACTGAGCTGTCTACTTACTGAGCTATGCTATTGAACTGATTGTATCGAAACCTTTTTATATCTTTGATTGGAATGCAATGCCGGTGTTATAGTTGATTTTGTAACTGGAGCTTATGTTGATGTTTTGACTATGATGTTCCTAGCTAATTGTTTTTATGACGGATTGAATGGCTGGTGCATGTTTTGATGATTCACTTCAATTATGCTTATCATGATTGGTGTGGAATCCAGACAAGCAATGGTACTAACTCCTCCCCTCTTAATTAACTTTGTCCACAAAGTTGATTTAGGGTCTTGGTAACTGTTCTGTATGGTGATGGCGCGTTGACAAATTGTTCGATCTCTTTTTTTCTTTCTTCTGATAGTTCGTCTGATGATTCGTTTTTATTTGTTGATTCCTTGGGTGCTGCAGTTCCAATCTCAGATAATTGTATAATTTCTTTGTTATATTTTGGTAATTCCAACTTGATTTTGGTGAAAGAGAATCTTGAAAAATAGAAGAAGAATCCAATTGTCATGGTTATAATTATAATTGTGGAAAGTCCTATTGAACCAAAAGTGTTGAGCTTCCATGATAGCGAATGATTCTGCAAATTAATTTGGTCCAATTTCTCTCGATGTTCCAATGTTAGATTCCGTATGTATTCGGGTGATGGTGCATCAATTATATTGATTTCCTGAACCAATTGTCCAGTGGTTGGTAAATAAGGCCGTCCTTCTATAGTAATATCATAATTGGAATAGAGTTCTCCGTCTATGTATAAACTGCATTGTTCAAATTGTATTAAGAATGTTCCATTAAGCATTTGGTTTGCATTACTGCAATTTGAAGATATATCAATAATGATGTTATTGACAAAAATAGTTCCATCATTTATTCTTTTGATTATTCCATTAGAATAAACTTTTTCAAAGTTGCAACTTGAGTGTTGACCTCTGATGAGTAATTGTATACATTCTGATGTATAACTTAATGAGCTTGTGTCGCATAGATAATAACTATCCTGTTTTTCGCATGGTTTACTTAACTCAAATACATGAGTTGTATTTTTTAACAAAAAATTTTGTTGAAGCATAATTCTCTTACCATTTTTTATTGTTGAATCGATGTAGTTGTATTCATATACGTTCTTTGATAACTGTGGAATCTTCAATATGTATGCGATGTGGGTCGTATTCAAAATAACTTGTGCCGTTGATTGAGTTAACAATTCCTCAAATGATGTTAGATGTACATTGTGTTCCTGTAGTAATGTTGCAATTTGATTAAAACTATGAATTGATAACAACTTACTACTTGGTATTCCGTGTTTTGCCAGTAAAATAGATTCCTCCAATGTGTCTATTTGATTTTGTAGTAAGTCCAAATTTGATAGAATTATCAACTGATTTATTTCAATTGAATGATTCTTCATACGTTCCTGTTGATCTGTTAAAAGTTCGTTTGTTACGTCAGTTATTCCTTGAATTTGATGACTGATTGCTTTGTTGATCATGATTTGCTGATTGTTGCTGGTGACTAAAGAATTTATAGATGAGTTGATAATTTTTAAATCCTCCGCATCTGGTGATCCGGCAATCCATTTCCACGTGGTACCAATTGCATTCCATCTTTTGGGTCTTCTAATAAATGGTTTTATTTTTAAGAAGGTTTCATACAATTTTTGATTTTTGATTTTAATTAATTCTTGCAAAGCATTGCATTGTGTTTTATGTTGTATATCTCTATTGATTTTGAAAATAACCTCTTTTATATTATCTAAATTAATTGGGTGGATAATCCTAACAAATCCTATTTTTATTTTTGCTTCACCTAGAGGTATAACTGCTAAAGGGCTATTTGTTAAATCGTGTATATGCATTAGGGAATGGACAAAACTAAGATAAGTTAAAAGTCTGAAAAGAAGAAAATAAAGTTCAAATAAATTTTCTCAAATCGCATTTATGAATTTTTCTATTTTGATTATCAATTATAAATGTGTCATGGTTTTCTTTACAATAATTTTTTTGTAACGGCTTTTCTTTTTTGAGATTTCGTGCATTTTTTCAAAAGCTGTTGATCCTGGAGTATATTTTAAATATGGTGTTTCAATTATTTTCTCATCCTTTCTTTTAAAAATATTTGATATTTTTTCATTATTTTTATCCCTTTGACATGCTCTTTCTTCAAAAGTTAAATTATCCTCATTTTCTCCTAACAGAATATTATGTGGGGTATTTTTTGTAAAAGAATGTATGGTGTTGTTATATTTGTGTGTTGCCATCTGAATTAGATCGTTAGTATTTAAATTTGTATTACCTGATTTAATGCAACGTACAATTTCTCTTATTGTCGAATGGCATCTCTCAATTTGGCCGTTTGTTTCTGATCTATGAATTGGAGTTTTGAATATTTGTATGCCCAAACTTCGTATTCTTTGTTCAATTATGTTTGATACAAAAGTGCTATCGTTATCCATTACTATTTGTGCAGGTACATCCCAATCAAACAATAGTTGAATAAGAACATCTTCTACATCTTGGATTGATTTTGACTTAATTGGTCTTATTTTAAGAAATTTAGAAAATTTATCAATTGATGATAGAAACAAATTATTTTGATCGAAAATAAAAATGTCAATATGAACTATTTCACCTGGATAATTTGGAATGGGGGTTTTTACTTGAATAAATGTTTGAGGTTTCCTCTCATACTTTTCCAATTTACAAACTTCACAAGTTTTTACATATTGTTGAACAATTTTATGCATTCTAGGAAAGTAAAAATTCTTCAACAACTGCAAGGAGTTTTCTTTCGCATTCCGATGTGCAAATAAATGAATTTTTTTAATCTCTTCTAACTGTTGTTCTTCATTATTCAAATCATTGACCTGTTTTTGTGAATAACGTGCTTTGATATTTCTTGGATTGAAATGTTCCTTATAAATTTCTTGAATTATTGCCATTATTGGTTCACTAGTTAATATTCCATTCAATATACTAGGAATCAAAAAACTTTTTAATTTATTTTTCAAAAAGTCAGAAGTAAATCTTGATTCTGTGAAAACATGTCTTTTATATCCTTGGAAAGGAATTTCTAATCGATATTCTGAATTTTGTCCAATTTTAAAAATTAGTTGGTTTCGAAAAACATTGATGGGTGATTCAGTTGATGGTATATAATTATTATCATCATCATCAGCTGAATGTCTAGTAGGAGTTAATGAATTTATTTGAATTCTAGAAAGTGCGTCTGCTACTACATTTGATTTTCCTGGTTTGTAATACATTTCGTAATCGTGTTCTTCGATATATGCTTTCCATCTTTTAATTTTGCGTTGTTATTTTTAGGAGATATTGTGAATGTTAGAGGTAAATGGTCTGTGAAAATTTTAACTTTAGTTCCATAAATATAACTCTTAAGGATCCTAATGCCCAAACTACTGCTAACATCTCTTTTTCATTTGTAGCGTAGTTTTCTTCAGTTTTTGATAAAGTTCTTGATATAAATGTTATAGGACGTTCTCCATCAGAAAAATGTTGTGACAGAACTGCTCCAATAGCTTTATCAGAAGCATCTGTTGTTAAAATGAATGGTTTTTCAAAATTAGGAAAAGCTAAAACATCGTTAGAAGATAATATCTTTTTTAATAATTCAAAAGTTTGTTTGGCCTCATCATCAAGTTTAATTGAGAAAGATTTAGAATTATGTTTTGAAATTTGTTTTGATTTACAATCACATTTACTATGTCCATGGTGACATTCCTCCCTCTTAAAAGTTTTGTCAATGGTTTTGCCAATTTTGCATAATCTTTGACAAAACGTCGATAATAACCTGAGAGTCCAAGAAATGCTCTCAATTCCTTTAAATTAGTTGGTTCTGGATATTTTTGTATTGCCTCAACTTTCTTAATATTTGGTTTCAAACCTTTATCAGAAACAATGAAACCTAAAAATTCAACTTCATTTTTTAAAACTCAGATTTATCAGGCTGAATTTTGAAATTAGCTTTGCGTAGTGTTTCGAAAATAACTTTTAAATTATCAAAATGTTCTTCGAGAGTTTCACTAAATATTATAATGTCATCAATATATACGTAGCAAATTTTTCCAATGTGTTCTTTCAATATATCGTCCATTACTCTCTGAAATATAGAGGGTGCATTTTTTAATCCAAAAGGTAATCTAAGAAATTCATATTTTCCATTATTAATTGAAAAAGCGGTTTTTTCAATGTCTTCCTTTGTCATAGGGATTTGATGAAACCCTGATGCAAGGTCTAAAGTTGTAAAGTATTTATTTTTTCCTAAATTTGATAATACTGCTGATGTGTCAGGAATAGGATACCTATCACTCACAGTTTTTGAATTTATTTTTCTGTAATCAATTACCATTCTATATTTTTTTTGACCCGAAGCATCTAGTTTCTTAGGTACTATCCATACTGGTGAGTTATAAGGTGAATGAGAAGGCCTAATAATTCCATCATTCAATAATTTTTCAATTTGTTTTGTCACCTCTTGTTTTAATGCCTGTGGATATGGATAACTTTTGCTATAAACTGGGTTTTCATCTGTAGTTCTTATTGTTGCTTTTATTCTAGTCGTAAAAGGTAATTTCTCATCGGGTGGTTGAAATAAATCTTGAAAGTTTTCTAAGAAAGATTTTAATAATTTCTTTTGTATATTATTTAAATGTTCATCTCTGATTTGTATGTTGTTTACTTGTTGAAATTTATATTGAAGGAGAGGGATTTCTGAATTTCCCGGTAAAATTAATTTTTCTTTAGCTATGTTAATAATAGCTTTTAATTCTTTTAAAGTATCGTGTCCAACAACTGCGTCAAAAGTTTTTAATTGTTCCATATGGTAGAATTTAACAATTACATCTGAATATGGCAGAAAAAATTTACCTTGTGAATAGTGATTGATTCTTATATCACCTCCTACAGAAGATACAATAAATGGTTTGTTTACTTTATGATATATTTTTGTAAATTTTGGATGGATAAAATTTTTATTGGAACCTGTATCTACAAGTATTTTTAAAGGCTTGTTTACATTACCATAGTATAAAAAGTATGGTAATGTGGATTCTACTCTAAAAAATTGAATTCCACATTTTCATGTTCATCTATCTCATTTTCCTGATACTCATAATTTCTTAAATATCGTTCGAAGTTTTCAATGTTGTCATCATCATCCTCGTATTGATTCATTAATTCGTTACCTTCCTCTGGATTTGTTTCTGCTAAGTACATCCTTTGTTGTTTCTGTGGATATAGGTTTTGATTAAAGTTTGGTCTGTTTACATAATTTATTTGTTTTGTTCTAATGGAAGGATCAATTTCCATTGGTTCGGGTTTATCTTGTCTAAATGGATTTCTAGGTAGATTTGAAGGTCCTGGAATTGCTGGTGGTTGTTTGTATGGTATTGCTGGTGGTTGTCTATATGGTATTGCTGGTTGTTGTTTATATGGTACTGTTGGCGGTTGATTAAATGGAAAGATTGGTGGTTGCTGTTGTGTGAATTGTCTAAATGGTTGTTGAAAGTATGGTTTATACATGGGAAGTTTTGGTGGTGATCTGGGTGGAATTTTCGGTAAATTATGTGGAATTAAATTTCTTGGTCCTTGTGGCGTTTCTGTAATTTTATGTTTAGTCATTCTTTTCCTAAATTCAATATTTTGAAAGCTAATGCAATATGCGTATGCCTGTGCCAATGATTCTGGTCTATAATTTTTCAAAAATTGTCCTAATAATTCTCCATCTAATCCTCTCATAAATGCATCTAATGCTTTTTCATTATATGTTTCTATTAATGCTTTTATTGCTTCTGGGTGTGTTAGTTTTTCATTGGTTTTAATTTGATTTGCTATTAATGATAATAATCTATTAATTTCATCAAAATATTCTTCTAATGTTCGTCCTTTTTGTTGGCTATTCATCATTTGGTAGTCTAAAGATGTTATGTCTCTTTTTTCTCCGTAATATGTTTGGAGTGTTCGTTTGATTGCGGTCCAATTAATATTAACATTTGATGAAACTAATGCATCATTAGCCTCACCTTTTATTTTTCGTCTTATTGTTTTACAAATAATATGAAACTTATTTCTTTGGTCTAATGAACTGTTTTCTTTTGGTTTGTAAAAATTAACGATGCTTTCCACGTCACTGATCCAAGTGCTTACTTCATTTGGATCTCCTGTGAAAATAGGTAAATCTTTGATGTAATCGGGTATTTTTTCAACAGCTTCAATGGAAGCTGGTTGTCCATCAGGTCTGAACAGAACCAGTGGTGGATCTGATAAATCTTCCAAATGAATTGAATTGTCTTGTTCTAGAATATTTAGTCTGTTTAATACATTTTGCTCTAATGCCTGAACTTTATTGAGCACTTCCGGTGTATTTTGATTTTCGAGGGCAGCTATTCTATTTAAAATATCTTGCACCTGTACTTGTTGTGCCATATTTAAAGAAAGATTAAAAAATTGTTCAATTAATTGATCAATATTGGAAAATTAAAATATGCTCTTGGCGTTCGTTGCTCTTTGCGTTCGTTTGCTTTTCGCAATTAAAATTTTTTTATTTAATTTAACTTTGTGTCGTATTATTGCGTTTAAATTTTTTTTTTTTCACTTTGCTTAAGAAAATATATAGTAATTTTAATTCACTTTTTCAAATTTAATTTATATTTCACTTTTCTTTTTAGATCATTATTAATTTCTTATATTTTGGTAACTTACAATTTAATGCTGAGCATCGTGTGGGACACACACGACTGCGGGAACCGTAGTAATTGATTGTCAATCCTCTATCAGTGACGATTTCAATATACGCCTGGTCGCTGCTCAAAATGTTATCGATTCCTATTACTCCAGTTTTTCCTTGGTAGTGCCGGATACACTAGGATTGACCAAGGGTCGGTTTACAGGTACTTCGATTAATCCTCTCAGCACAGTGGTGAAATCCTTTTTCCGATTGGTACTCGGGAACCAATCTGTACGGCTGCAGTGATGCGATAAGATTATTTTCGGATGTGAGTATCAGCAAACCACTTCACTATCACGTGTGGTTTTCACTGGTGCTTTTATTTTTTAGGACCACTTTACTCTTACGTTGTGACACTCTAAAAATCAATCCCTACACTTAAATACTCAATCCTACTTTCGAAATACTGTTCCGATTATTCGGGCGCCAATTAGTTTACTTCGTTACTAATTAAGTAAAAAATAAACTTTATTTTTCTCTTACATACTAATTTTAGGACTAATTGCTAACTGAACTAACTGTGGACTGAACCAACTGAGCTGTCTACTTACTGAGCTATGCTATTGAACTGATTGTATCGTAACCTTTTTATATCTTTGATTGGAATGCAATGCCGGTGTTATAGTTGATTTTGTAACTGGAACTTATGTTGATGTTTTGACTATGATGTTCCTAGCTAATTGTTTTTATGACGGATTGAATGGCTGGTGCATGTTTTGATGATTCACTTCAATTATGCTTATCATGATTGGTGTGGAATCCAGACAAGCAATGGTACTAACTAATTTACATAATTTAAGACACTCCGAAACATCCCCTTTTTATATAAATAAGAAAAATCGAAACCATTTCATTTGATAATTTCTTCAAACTACATTCACATGTCAACTACATTGCTCAATGGTGCAAACATTATTACGCATACTGTAAGTTCCACACTTTATGCTTTCACTGTTGCTATTTTTTATGATTTTCAAATATAAAGCTACACTTAACTATCATTTATATGTTTCGAATAACAATGAATGCATAATGAATGCATATCGTAACCTGCGGATTTCTTTCTATGGCAAAAATAATGATATTTTATGATCGTCCATTTATATTCCTCTAACCTGTTCATTCCATCCCCTCCAATTGTCCATTTCACCCACAAAACAGAAAAATTCACAATATTTTGGTACTTTTTTATTTGTTCTATCAAACATTTAAGTTCTTTGTCAAATTTTTAATCAGGTATGCATCAATAGAATGCATCGAAAGTATTGATGAATCAGATAAGATTTTTAAATCATCTTAAAATATCAAAATTCCCGGCAAAACTATGTAAACAAACAACTTGGTTGAAATTGTTGCTTCCATAAACCTGATGCGCTGTTCAATGATAATCTTTTGCCCAATTGCGCTGAAGATTTGAAAACATTCACCGTTGTAAAGTACAAACCTCAATACTCCAACATGTTCGTGTAAATGAATATCAAACGGTACTTGGAGCGAAATTCTAGCATATCACCAGAACAATCAATAATGATGCTCTTCCACTTCTCCAATCCAATTTATTCAGCCTTAAACAAAACTTCCTTTCATGCTTGCAAAGCATCAATTCAAGTAACCGTCGCAAACGGATTGCCAAAGTTCTCCCATAAATTATTATGAATAACGTGTTCGACGTCCATAACTCTACCTTCACCTTAATCATTATTCTCCCTCACTTCGCCCGCCCCGACCGCCACCTTCTCTTCGGTTCCATTCTCATCTCGAAAACGATTTGTCCAAGTTCCTTTCTTTTGCCGTGCGGTGGTCTGGGGAAACCAATCCAACCAGTCCATGTGGGTGGGTGTGTGCGAAGGAAGCACATCTGCTACTGCACTCTCGTTTTTCATCTTTTTCCCCTCATAACACACGACTCAATCCCATCCAACCCCAGTGGGAGTGGCGCTGGAGGTGTTGGTTGATTTGGAGAGGAAGGAAATTTATGTTTCACAGTTTCATGAAAACTTTGTTGGGGTGGCTTCGCTCGACTTCTTTCGTACTGGAAGATCTTCGCAATTGATAACAACCCTAACCTGGTGGAATGATTATTTTCTCAACCACAACCTCACTCAGATGGATAGCAATATCCAAAGGAAATTTACACGTTCACATCCTGTTCGCACTACTTCGTAGCATCACTACCATCATCATCATCATGATCATCTTCGCGGAGGCAGCACTTACCAGTATCGCACTTCTTCCATCATCGGGCGGGTGTATGATTTTTTTACCTTCTTGGCCCTTAAACTACAACACGCTTTACAGCTCAACTCCCATTACAGTTTTCATTCATCTCTCACCGAAACGTCGTTTCCTCGTCCAATTCTGCCCTCTTCCAGCTGGGATGGTTAGCCAATCGCAGGATAATCATAACGATAATTTGTGACACAGTAGATAAACTGGATGACTCCGGGGACCGGATGGGAAGAAATCGTTTTCCGGCCGAAATCGAAAAGCATTCTCCGATCCCTAGTCACGGGTTTCGATGCTGGACTTGTAAGGTAAGTTTGAATAGAAAGGAGCAAGAACCCTGCCATGTAATAATAATAAAATCCCAAACTTCCCAATCTTCCCTGGAGATAACGGGACAGGTGAGGCTCCACGTTTTCAGGTCTCACAGGATGTCCCACGCACATGACTTAGCGCGAAGGAAAAGAAAGGTTATCGGCAGAAGAAAAAAACGTATGGATAACCCGACAGCGTGTGATAGTGCCAAGCGTAAAAAACCGTCTGCTCCGTTATCAGAGATGCTGTGAAATGACAGAATTTATTGATGGAAAAAAGGAAAAAATAAACATGCACCATCATTGCTTTTACCTCGAACGGGAAAATAAACCAGAGTGGGTTGTCTGCCGTCTCAAAATCTGAAAACAGTTCGGTTCCAACTGGCTTGGTTTGTTGGTTCAATATTGTAAGATTTTGCGGGGGAAATCAAGGTTACCCTTCGAACGGTTGTCTGAGAACAGTAGAGTTCTGAGGTGATATTTTGGAGATGGCTGAATTGAACTATCAGTTAAAATTAAGAAGTAATACAACTAGTTATGTTGAATTCGAAAATTTAGCATGAAGACATGACCTCATGTATTTTTCTAGTATACATAACTTAGTTCTGGGCAACTTATATGATCAAAAGTCACACATGAAGTTTTCAAGTACAAATTAAGAACTAATAATATGTTCTGAAGATGATTTGACTACAATTCTTTAAACATGATGATGTCTTAATTAGGTAGTTGAAGGCATCACAATTACAAATAGGTTATAAGCAAGTTATTCCAAAGTACACAGAATTGCAGAAAAACATGAATATTACAAACTAGTTCGCAAAATGTCAAACCTACAAATGTATACTGTAATTGTTATGTTTTGCTTTCTCCTCGCGTGGAGTTACGATAATGATGTAGAAGGAGATGTTCGCGCATCAAAACAGAGTGCATACAAACTACCGCTAGAAACTATCACCCATCAGTGGTACATGAGCGCGATCCAACACGTTACTTTTGCCTGTTGAGGTGGCGGATTCGTCCGTGCCCTCGACCTACCCCGCAGTGGGATATTAGGCAAAGGGTGACGGCCTTGGTCTCAAGTACTACTTTACCCATGCCCTTTCGCTCAATTCTCAAAACTTCTATTCTTTTTCCAACCCACTGTACACTGACGGAACTTTCAACACATTCTCTTCATATCTTTCATTCTAGCAAACATTACTGTCCACTCTTGGTGCTTTAAGGTAATGAGTGAACATTGTACAAATGTAAACACAGATTGAATTTTAAAATAATATTTGTTTATGAATTTGCTTTATACACAGCTCAAGACTAAAAATGATTACCAATTGGCTAAATCGAATGAATAAAAATCATCCTTATTCTGATGATAAATAAAACTCAGAACGTATAGCAGAATTTCATTTGCAACTTTCTATATATCCTTATTTAAATTCTAAAGACACAAAAAATGCAAACATAAATTATTTAAAAATGCGGTTTAGAAGCATCCTTTTCTGAATCATCAAAAATATCATCATGGCAAATTGAACATAAGGTCTTCATTGCCTGTGAAATGTTTTTTGAAAACATAAAAAAATGTCATCTCGATTGATAAATTTTTCTCTTGCAAAAAATCTATTTACAAATGCATGTAAATTATTAACAAAAATAAACCATTGGAGAATTTTGGTGGTAATCTGGGAGAGAGAAGCAAACTCAAAAAATGTTAGTGTCAAGTGAAGCCAGATTCGAGCTGTCACAAACTGTCAAGTGGAGCCACGAGATAAAATATCAGTAAATAGGAAGTGTTGATATTATATATAAAATATTTTTCCTGTTTTCATTGTGGAAAATATAGAAAATTTGCAACTCTGTTGATATGCCTGACATTTTATCATGAATTTGACCAATTTATTATAATACCTAGAGACATGTATACCTGTACCCAAGTTAAAACCATATGAAAAACAATCTGCCATTGTTGCACAGGTTCTTGTTAAATTTACCGGTAACTTGATATCTTTTCAAAATTAACATGATCATGATATATATTTGAAAATGAAATAAACTATCATCACAGCAAACATATTATCAGAGTTAGTCTATGATATTATGGTCAATTCAAACGTAGATTTTTGTTTGTTCCGGCCACAAATATATTTTTTAATTTCATTCAAAAGTATTCTTTGTTAAAATAGCGTAACGTCAATGTTTGTTTTAAAATTATTCGCATTAAAAATATATGTGAATATTTTTGGATTCGACAACTCTCTTAATAAAAATAAATATGTTTATTTCAACCATGTCCTGCATTTTGTCTGATAGAAGAGAGTAGTAACCCTAGCAAAGGAAAATAACAAGCAGATATCATAGTAGGTAACAAGTTCTGTTATCCCAGTTATCGTTTTGATTACCGCAAAACAAATTTTGTTATCATATGTTATCATTTTGAACACACTATTTTTTATGAACTTTGTAAGTTCAATTGTAAAACTATAAATATTTCAGCATATTTGAACAAGAAATTTAGCTTTTTTTCAAAACATTTTTTTCAGTTATTAGCATGGAGAATTTGATTTCAACTTGATAACATAATTTGATATAGGAAAGGCTTGTAAAGATGGAACACGATCCGTTTATTGCTCGTAACATGTATAATTTTTATTTTTTCGAGGATTTTTCGAAAAAGGAACTAAAGGCCTTCAAGTTTCCGCATTGAACTGATTATTTATAGTCATCAAAAAAAATTATGGCCTTATTCGAAATCTATCGAAAATTGCAATTTAATAAATTGTATTGTTATATTTCAATCTTATTATTGATTCCATGGGCATTTTTAAACATAAAAATGTCATTCATATGTTTTAAAACGAAAAATGTGTTCAATCGTACAAGCTCAACAGTGTTCCATCTTACAAATATGACGCCATAAACACAAAACATCAAAAAATTGTTTCACTTTTACGATTTGTTTGGAAATGCTTTGGATCATAAAAATACACCCAAAATGCTAGCCAACACAAATGTCAACCTTTTTATATCGATGGAAATTTTCACTAACTAAGCACAAGAAGTAATTGCTATTTTAATTATTCCACCACTCTTTGAACAATGAAACCTGGAAGAGCTCGATCGAATGAGTGTATTCACTCCAAAAGCAAATGAAAATTGAAGATTTTTTTAATTGTTTTTTGTAAAATATTGTTTATTTAGTTTCAGGTTAAATAAAATATAATACTAGTCCATTAATCAACTAGCCTAAAAATGAAGTCTAGTTCGCCAACATCGATTCTATATCATTATCATTTAAATTAACAAAGCTGATGTATTTGATGGAGATTTTAAGCACTTCTACTTTTCTCGCTGGTACTATGTTTTCCAAAATGGGTCGCAGAAGATCGTCGAAGGTTAACACTTGTCAGCGCGATCTTGTTGTCGCTATGAATGTCAAAAGTGGCGCTGTTCCATCTTACAAGCCTTGCCTCTACTAATTTAATAAATTTGCTTAAAATACAGGATTTGTTATGAAGTTGTTCGCAGT
>JASCZW010008592.1:0-49048 GCA_034211315.2 Aedes japonicus
CATGTGAACGTTTTTATTTACAAAAGAATGTTTGCCGTAACCTTTCCACCAACTCGTACCTCAATGAAGCATTGTACATGAAAATATTTCGCAGGCTACCGTAGCGACGAGGTTTTCAACACTCAGCGCAAATTGGATTACAGTATCCAGTCTATCAATGCTAGGAAATGGTAACGAACGGATCTTCCTGACGATTGCCTGAATAATGATTTCGGGCCGTCCATACAGCATCTTGAGAGTGGTCATAACTCCAGGCACGTTCGAAGGGTGGAGCATTCGACACTTAACTGCTTCCAACGCTTTTCCTTTAAGACATTTTCGTAGCCTAAGCATGTTTTCCTCATTCGAGTAGCCGCAGAGCTGCGTGGACGAGTTGAAAATCGAAAAGAAAAGGGGCCAGTCTTCTGGACTACCAGTAAATTCCGGCAAATCCTTGGATACGGCTTGCCTAGCGGCCAACTGACTTCGATTCAAAGCGTAGACGGTGTTTTCGATGCCACTCGCCGAAGGCATAATCCTTTGTCGCGATCGAAGGACTGGAGTAGATCCTTGTCCGGGAATGAATTCTGAAACGCGCGAAAAGTTTCCAGTCTCTCTCTGGTTCGCGCTATGCGAAGGTACACCCGAGCGTAAGTTTGAAGGGCACTGGACTCGCCGCTCGTGTGGAATTGATTCTCCACGAAAATCCTGTGGAGGAATGTGTCGGTCCGAAAGGCCTACATGTGCGGCTGGGGGAGGAAATCGATTACCTTGAGGATTCGTAGAAGTACCATCATCCATTGGTGGAGCCCGACGGTTAGTGGATAGCAACCTTTTGAGTAACTGTGCAATCTCAAAATCATCATCGACATTTTGAGATTGTGCCTCTTGAAGAGGATGTTCTTGGAAATGGCGCAGTACAGGTTCCTCGTCTAGACCGAAATCAACGAGACCGGAGTCGTCACCGCACTTGTCAGTATCGGCTATCCACTGCTGAATTTTCTCCACATTATCTACGACCGAATCCGGATGGTTTAGCTGAGATGCAGTCTGGGATGCAGTCTCACTGTTCAGCTCCTGCAGCAAGTTGTACTTCTGCTCCAAATATTGCAGCTGACATTTCCTTTCCTCTTCAAGTTTTTGAAGCTTTAGTTCAATTTTCCTTTTTTCGCTGCGCATGCTTGATGTTCCAGCTGATTTAGATGAAGCTGCGACGGCAGGAACGGTGGCGGGTGGATTTTCTCGGTCCGGTTGCGAATGATTTTTTGTCATTCCTTGGGAAACTAGTGTGTCTTTTGCCATTTCAGTTGGTCTATGGGTTTTCATTTTGTACACACTTGTACATCCGGGGCACGACCAACTTATATTTTCCACTGACTGACTCACTTCGACGCACGAGAAATGGTACCACGAATCACATTCGTCACATTGTACCATGGCGGTATTGTCTTGCTCATTACATAATCTGCAACTACTAGCTCGGTTCACGCGAACGCGACGTGGGGGGTTTTTTCTGATAAGGGGGTCGTTTCTAATCCTGACGTGGGCCGATTTTCCTTTATTTTCATTTATCGCACTAACGTGCGCTTTAGGACGTTTGGGAATGGCTCCTGTAGCGGATCTTACCGTTCTGGTAGCGATTACCTGTTGGCTAGGAGGGGGAACAACTTCGACCGTCGGCTGAGACCCATTTTGAGGTTGGACTACCTTTTTCGGTACTGTCTGCTCCAGATGAACTCCTGCATCATGCTGTGCGACATTCTCCAACTGTCTCGTCGTCTCCGGAAGAATTGCTGTTTCCGGATGGTTCGCGTTGATCGTACCTCCTGTGTTATAACCAACATTCGGTGAACTTCCTTTCGTACTGGCAGGTCTTCGGATTTCGAACGCATCGTTTGACCGTCGACTCGTCATTCTTCTCCCTGTTACAGAATTTGTAACTTTGTTGGCGATAAAATGAAAGAGGCTTCTCAATTTGTGAAGACTAGATTTAGAATTACAAATTCCTACAACAAAAGAAATCATGTTAGGTTATAATCACTTTTAGAGCCGTACTACTTACTGTAGTAGCTCTTTGCTATCGCACAACAAATTACCCGTTAACTTGCACGAATCGTTTCGTAGGAACCTGCATTAATAGTTCATAAGTAGTATTTTAATAAGTATTTAATTAAGCTAAGTATGTTTTCTGTTTACCTCTGTGTTAACAAATGTACACTAACAAATTTAGGTTCCCTAGAATTTTCAAATTTATCGTAGATCCTATTTTAAGAGAGGTTTAAGTTTAATTCAAAATAATTCACTTCAGATAAGTCTTACCTTATTAGCAACAAATTTAGTTTTAAGTAGATACTAATTTATAGGATTAATTTGCAATAATGATTACTCAGCAATATAAAGTATAAAGCACTAGTTCATTGTTATTCTTTTTTTCCTTTTTCTTCTTCGCCACTCTTCTGTGACAATACGGCCGGTCCTTCTCCCGGTCGGTAGGTGTGGCTGACGTTTGCAGTCGAATCAACCAGGGTTGGACTAGGCTCGCTGGCCGACGTTGCGCACTCAACACATGCGTTTTTAGAAAGTGTATACCGGTAACACGGTATACCCAAAACGGTATACCGATGTGCATATTATTAATTTATAAATTTTAACAACTTCCATGTTAATTGCATATATTTCGTGTCTTTATTTTGTTTTATTATTCTTATCTGGTATATTCTATATCTCACTCCACCCCTACTCTTACTCGAAAACGCTGTATAGAAACATATCGTCAAACTTTTTGGGATTTCTGGTCTTCCTCGTTGGCCTCTTGGTGGAGGTCTCTGGAGTCTCGCTGATTGCTAAGTTATCATGGAGAGCATCCTGATCCGAAAGGTCAACTGCAAAAATCAAAATTAATTTAATGTAAACAAAATATAAATATTTTTTTTGTTGGCCATACCTTTGGTTTGTACATCTTTGCTGAAATAATCTTCAGAATTTTCAGTTGTTCTTTTAGCATTCATAACATTTCGCGAATATAACACAACTTTTTCGCTTCGTACAACCCATTTCGCTCCTTCTCTTGCCACCACTATGAATTTTTCGCTACCGAAATTGGGGTCTGACTTGGACCTTTTTGTCTGTGTCAAAAATACTCTATCTCCAACCTTTAAGTCTGATGGTTTTGCTCCACGTCTAGCGTCCGCATTTTGCTTGCTCTCCAGTTTAGAAAATGAATCCTTCTCTTTTATATCCTCTCTATCAATTGATGTCACTGAATTGGATGTCCACAGGCAAGGGAAGATTCCTCTGAACTTCCATCCTACCAATAGCTCAAACGGGGTAACTCCAAATCTCGAAAGAGGTCTTACTTTGTTATGCACATGTACATATTTTTCTAGTGCCAGTTTCCAATTCATGTTGTCTAACTTGAATGAAGCCAGTGCTCTTTTAATGCCTTCATTTTGTCTCTCAACTGCACCATTGGACTGCGGGCTCAGTGGAATCGATTTCCTTTATTTTCCCAAGTCTTTACAAACTTTTCGCTTTGAAAGGGTGGCCCATTATCGCTTTTGATGATGATGATATCCCCATATTGCAAAAACTTTTTTTAGTGCTTCGTTTGTGGAGTCTGCATCCATGTGTTTCATTTCAATGACGTGGAGATACCGCGAGTAAGTATCTACGATCACTAAAAATTCTCCATGACCAAATTGTTTGTCCGCAAAGAAATCGATTTGCAGAATTTTCCAGGGGCCATTTGGAAGTTGTCTGCTGCTCAAGGGAATCGCTGGATTCGTTTTGGACATTCGCAGGCATGTTCCACAGCGCTTCAAAGATATTTCCACGTCTTTCGGCATCCCTGGCCACCAAAAATAGTCACGTAGTATTCGTTTAGTAGAACCGGCTCCCACATGACCTTGAGCGAAACTTATTGCTTTTTGGCGTAACGAGCTTGGAAGAATTATTTGATTATTTTTGTAGATCAGAGAACCAAAGACGTGTAATTCTTTCGCCCGACTCTAGAATCTGCGCAAACCAGTCGCCCAACAACCTGTTTCAATCGCAATTTTTACTTGATTAAGTTGCTCATCGTATTCAGCTTGTTCTTCAATGTCGTTCCATGAAATTTTATGAATCCCAGCATCCAAAAAGTACAACAAATGTTTTTCACTCATGTCATCAAATGGCTCGGAGGTATGAAATTTTCTCATAAGCCTTGAAAGGGCATCCGCAACGTTATGTTCACCTGAAACACGACGTACGTCAAAACGATATGGCTGCAGTCTCAATCCCCATGCTTCTGCTCTGGAAACTGCTCTCTTTCCAATCCGGTGCAACCCTCCAAAAATAAATTGATTGGATTCAGCATCCGTTCGTATTGTGAAGTTCAAACTCATCAAGTACATCGAAAACCGCTCCACTCCCCAAACCATTGCCAGAACTTCACGTTGTGTTTGTGGATATTTTTCTTCTGTAGTCGAAAGCGTTTTTGATGCACAACCAATTACTCTTGGATTTGAATTCTTATCAAATTGCACCAATACTGCACCCAATCCATAAGGGGAAGCATCCACATATAACTCCATATGATCTTGTCTGTTGAAGTAACCCAGGGTGGTTACAACTTTCCATGCATCATTTTTGAGGTACTCGAACTCTTCCTCAAGGTCTTGATTCCAATAAAAATGATCCGATTTTGCCAACTCACGAAGCCTGTGTTTTATCTGCTCGATTTTGAATAAATCTTTCTATGAAACTGATTAGTCCTAAGAAACTTTTGACCTCAGCAATAGTTTCAGGACTTCTGAAACCTTTAATGGCTGCAATCTTCTCTTCCTCGATCTTCCATCCATCAGATGAGACAGTGAATCCTAAGAACTTCACTGATTTTTTACCCAAAAAGCACTTGTCTTCATTAATCTAAACATTATGATTTCTCAAGCAAGCCATAACTTTTTCCAAGTTCGCATCATGCTCTTCCTTAGTTTTCCCTGAAACCAAGGTGTCATCAAGATAATTCACAGTTCCATCACATCCTGCCAGTACTATGGTTTGTAATATCTCCTGAAATACATCTGGTGCATTACACAGACCAAAAGGAAGACGTCGATAGCGGTACATTCCTTCTCCAGAAAAGAAATTCGTAAGGTGACGGGAGTCTTCGTTCAACTGCACATGGAAAAACGCACTGACCAAGTCTATTGTAAAAAACCACTGCGCCCCATGGAGAGTCATCAGCACAGACTCGAACGTCGGCATCTTAAACGGCATACGATTAATGCATCGATTTGGACCTCGAAGGTCAACAACCAATCGAATGTCGTCCTTTCCTTTAGGGACAACAAGTAAGGACGAACAAAATGATCTATCCGTTTCGGTAGTAACCTTTTCAATTATGCCAGCAGATAAAAGTTTGCTCAATTTCCGGTTTGTAAGGTCCTTGAATGCCGCGGGAATCTGTGTGTAAACATTGCGAGAAGGTGGCATACTCTTATCATAGCTCAAAGAAACTGGGGGCACGTTGAATTTAAAGAACTCTTTAACCATTGGAGAATTTCCGATTTCCGATCAGAATGATATACTTAGTTCACATTTCCAGGGTGCGGTTGCATACGAAGAATGAACAGGGACTTTCAATCCGACTGAAGGCACGCTGTATCTTTCTGCAGTATTAAATCGTAACAAGGCTCTTGCTTCGTCTACTACGTAAAATTTTTCAACCATTATCGGCCTATCCTCGGAAATAAACAACTCAGGCGAAAATAGGTAATAACATTGATTTCACCATCAGAGGCATACGCCTTTAGCCGTTTATCGGTCGAATATTATAAATCATGTATATTGCTTAAACTGTCAAAGTTTGTTAGCATCTCATCAAACGATGCTTTGGTAACGGTGTTGACTTGGGCTCCCGAGTCAATAAAAAAAACTTTACTGGGGTGTAAGCAACTCTAGCATCAATAAAACTATCATTTTCTGTCAAAATCGATGCCGGGCGTATTAAACAGACCTGCAATTATAAATTCAAAATGGAAAAAGTTTTTCTTTTACATATTTTTTTTAAATTTATTTATGTATTTCTGTCATCAAAAGTAATCTTAAATCCTCAATCTACATTGCATTTTCATTATCTTCACATACCTTGTGGATAATATCCCCTTCTTTCTCCTGTTTCTCAATAATTGCAATTTTTGTATCCGTTGCTTCTTCCTTAAATTCAATCGGGAGTTTCACAGCTGGCTTTATCATTGAAGAGCAAACGCGGGCAATATTGTTCTTGAGCCAAAATAATCATTGAATCGCTCCATAGCATTTGAAAATGGGGCCGTTCTCTCACATGACATTCCCGGTCCAGATACGATACTGATGTAAATTTCACGTAGCTTAGCTCCTGCCTTGATTTTAAACAAGCTGAACATAGTCTGTTCGTCAGAGGCGTTGATAATCTGGATCGATGATAGGAAAATGTCTTTCCAATAATCAAACGCTCTTTTATCAATGTCACCTTCCTTATCCAAAGGTGTACATTCCGGTATGTATACGTTGCTCAGTGTCCAGTTACTCAACGTTGCCATAAGCAAAGATTCGTTGTTTGAACAACCGGAGTGCTCCTGCCGAGCACTGTTAGAAGTCGATGATTGAATTTCATTGGCCAACATTGGATCGCTATCCAGCTGAATTGAACGTTCTCGCAGGTCGATGTTCCTTTTCAGTTCCGCCATAAGGTCCTCCATGAGTTGCGTTTTACCTGGCTTTCTATAATAAAATATACGAACATGAAGCGTATTATAGCGTTGAGCGCATTTTTCATTCTAACAAGCTTCGTCTATTTCCACCGAAATTTGCTTGAATGATTAATTAGTCCATCTATTTATAGCAGACAATAAAAAAAATAATTGCGATTATTATTTCCATTCCTGAGCTTGGAATATTCCGAATATTCCGTCTATTGCTACCGGAATCTATTTTAATTTAATTTGATCCAATGGAACTCTGTCTATCTCCATCAGAGTCCATTCTCCGTCCATTAATACCGGAGTAACATCGTAATTATTCACTGAATTCTAATGTATCAATCCACTCAAATTGCGTTGTACTTAATGGGACTCAGTCTATTTACATCAGAGTCCCTCCTCCGTCTATTTCCACCGGAGTTCGATCATATTTTTTTATATATTTTGTTTCATTTAACACATATAGACAGCACAATCACCCTTGTTTAACGCATGTACTTACATGATAGGAAACACGACTGCGCCATTGTCGTGAACCGGGGGTAACGGCTTCACGAATCTGCCAGCTTGCTGCTCGTCTTCAACTGGAATCCTCTTCGGCGCCCGTCGCTTGAAGCGGTCGATTGCAATGACCAGCGTGCTTTGATTTTTTTTTTCTCCCATGTCAATAGGAATCATGCGTTTCTACAGAGTGTAAGGTAGGGTTCCCAAAACGGTATACTAGATCGGAGTTTGAAAAACCTGAATTTACCATGCTGCACGATGAACTAAAAGACTTTTAATTGATGACTCTTACAAACATTTGCGACGAAGCTTTCATAAAATCTATTCTATAGTTATGTACGGACCTAACTACCATCCCATAACAACCATAGCCAATCCACAGAGATAGTCAATGACAACCTACAACCATCCAGCTGACGCAGCACAGCACATCCGGCACCCAGTTCACCCGATCCATCGCATCAGCTAACCACGAGGAACCAAACAACGAGTCAGCAGTCATCGCGGATCAACGGCCAGCACGTGGAACGTCGCAACGCTTAGACAGCACATTCCAGTTAGGTACATTCGAGGTAGTTAGAGTTAACAAGATAGCCAGGAAAGTTAATAATAATTTGAGTGTAAATCAGTGAACATCGAATAAACCAGTCCTCTAGGACTCAGTAAACCCTTTTTTTAAAGTAATTAATGGGAAATCCCACATAATTGGCGCAGTCGTTCGGGCCACTTCCTAAGCAGTGAAAAGCAAATTCGTGCTAAGTGTTAGAAGAAAGGACTTGTGATTTTTTTTTCAAGCATAAAAACGTTCACAGTGTCTGGTGTTAGCCATCCGTAGGGAACAAACCGAAGTTACCTACGATAAAACAACGCTAGTGCAAAAACGCGTTTGAGTGAGTAAGTGAAATTCACAAGAACTGCACTTAAGTGACATTTAGTAGGCTGTGAAGTAGAATCCAAATCGTGATTTTCTACTTACGGTGTGGCATCATCCGGTTAAAACCATCTCCCGACCCGTGGAGGATTTGCGGTGATACCAAGAAGGCGCATTCATAGCTTACAGAATTTCAATCCAGAGAAGTGGAACCTACATCTAGGGTTTCTTTTTCATTAGGGCGAATCTACAATTGAGAGATTCTCTCCGGGCTCGCTCTCTTTCATTCATAAACCAATCACCTTTACGTTTTTCATTCTACTATTTGTAGAGTATGCTAGCCAGCACTGTTGTGTTTCGATCTGTACTAAAGAATGCCTGAGAGAATCTCTCAAATGTAGATACGCCCTAATGAAAAAAAAACCCTAGACATCATTCAGCTCACGTGAGTAATTTTTTTTTTATTATCGTGCTTTATGCCAAAATATTCACCAGTGCCAAAGGTGAAAGCTCTTAAATTCACAGTGAAAATGGAGCAGCAGCAAAATCTGCAAACTTTATTCAACAATTTCTGTGCTTTGGAACAACGAGTGAACGCTCTCCAGCAAGAAAATGTAAATTTAACGCAGCAGTTGAATCAACAACAGCAGCAACCACAAATTGTTCAAGGTGCCCCCGAACCTGTGGGACTACCACGGAATGATTTTTTTTAGGATCCCGGATCCAATTAAAACAATTCCATCGTTTGATGGTAATAAAAAACAGTTAGCCTCTTGGCTGACAACAGCACAAAAAACCCTAGCAATATTTGAAAATATTGTTTCACCTCAAGTTTACTCAGTTTACGAGAAAACGGTTATCAACAAAATTGAAGGCAAAGCCCGTGACACAATATGCGTGAACGGAAACTCTTCAAGTTTTGCGGAAGTATCCATTGTGCTTAAAGCAATTTATGGAGACAAGAATGACATGGCAACTTATCAAACTCAGATGTGGTCATTAAAAATGGAAGAATCTCTCCATATATACTATAAACGAACAAAAGAAATAATTCAAAATATGAAAGCACTTGCAAAACAGAAGGAATTATACAATAATCATTGGGAGGCAATAAACGATTTTCTGGATCAAGAATGTCTCGCTGCTTTCATTAACGGATTAAACAAACAGTATTTCGGGTATGCGCAAGCCGCAAAACCGGAAGACTTAGAATCTGCATACGCCTTTCTTAACAAATTCCAGAACGCAGAGAATACAAAAAAACACACGGCTCATTCTTCGTCACATCCCCATAAAACATTTACAAAATCATTTACAAAACCAGAGCAGAAAAACTCAAATACTAACGTATATAAACCATTATCAGACAGACATAAGATTACACCAATGGAAATTGATCCATCAATTAGGTCCAATACCCGTAACAAAATTTATAATCATACAGCAGAAGAACAAGACGAGGAGCACGAGTCTGACCAGAGCGAAAATGAATCCGAAGAATTAAATTTTCAAATTACAACCAACGTAACCGATCCGAGGTGAACGCCGTGAATGGTCTACCTTATGTGACCATCAAAATAGGCAATCATGATGCCAAAATTTTAATAGACGGCGGAGCAAACAAAAACTTTATCTCACCCAATTTGATAGCTCAATCTCAGAGAAAATCATGCAAACCGATTTCCATTACAAACAGTGTTGGAAAACATAAAACTAATCAATGTTTCATTACAGAAGTCTTCAAAAAAACTAAAAAAGTAACATTTTATCTTTTCAAATTTCACACATTTTTTATGGCATTTTGGGATACGAAACGTTATCAGAAATGGAAGCAATTCTAGACATTGGAAACAACAAACTTGTGCTACCTAACGAGACAATTAATTTACAAATTAGAAACTTGGACCTTCCAGATATAACCATTTACGCACACTCCACCAAAATAATTGAAATGCCAGTATCTTACAACAATTGCGATGTTTTTCTTCAAAAAAATATTAGAATGAATGACACTGAAATTCCTGCTGGTCTCTTCAAGTCAGAAAATGGATTAATGAAAGTAGCCGCAACTAATTTCGGTGACGATGTTACATTTTTTTGGACAAAACCCGCAAAAGTGTTACCGATTTCCGCCTACATGGAAGTAAATAACACAGCAGCAGAGCTTCATACTTCAAATACTTATTTAGAAAGCCTTATCCGTACAGACCACTTAAATTCTGAAGAAAAGTCATCCCTTCTGAAACTTCTTAGCTAAAACACTAATATCATTCACAACGAGAATTTCAAGCTTTCGTGTACAACTGCCATAAAGCATGAAATCAAAACAGTTGACGACATTCCGATTCATACCAAAACGTATAGGTATCCACATATTTATTAAGCGGAAGTCGAAAAACAGATAAATGAAATGCTTGCGGATGGAATCATACAAAATTCTTTATCACCGTGGACATCACCCATCTGGATTGTGCCTAAAAAGGCAGACGCCAGTGGTACACAGAAGTGGCGAATAGTTGTCGACTATCGCAAACTTAATGATAAAACGATTAACGAAAAATTTCCGATTCCAAACATCGAAGAGATTCTGGACAGATTAGGCCGCAGCATCTGTTTTACTACTTTAGATCTGAAATCTGGATTTCACCAGATTGAAGTTGAACCTAGAGATAGACCGAAAACTGCTTTCAGCACAGACAAAGGGCATTTTGAATTCGTTCGCATGCCTTTTGGTTTGAAAAATGCACCCTCTACCTTTCAGAGGGCAATGACCAACATTTTGAGCGATCTGATAGGTAAATGTTGCTTGGTTTACCTTGATGATATTATAATTTTCGGAAATTCATTACAACAACACCTCGAAAATTTAGAGAAAGTTCTGAAGAGGCTTAATGCAGCAAATCTAAAAATTCAATTAGATAAATGCGAGTTTCTTTGCAAGCAATGTGATTTTTTAGGGCATATTGTTACACAACACGGTATTAAACCAAATCCTAACAAAATCGAGAAAATAATTAACTGGCCATTACCCAAAACTACTTCTCAAATAAAAGGATTTTTAGGATTAGGGATACTATCGCAAATTTATAAAAGATTTCGCCAAGTTAACGAAACCTCTGACGAAATGTTTGAAAAAAGATGCCAACATTGTGCATGACGAAGAGTTTGTGAATTGTTTCATCGAATGCAAACAATTACTTATTACAGACCCAATATAAAAATATCCCGATTTCGAAAAAAAAAAAATTCTTGAAACAGATGCAAGTTACTTTGCGTTAGGCGCTGTCCTATCACAACGTTCAGAAGATGGAAAAGAGCATCCAATTGCCTATGCATCTAGAACTCTAAGTGATACTGAGTGCAGATATTCAGCCACCGAGAAAGAACTTCTAGCGATTATATATGCCACTAAACATTTCAGACCATACATATATGGCACCAAGTTTTAAATTCGCACGGATCACAAACCACTTTTGTGGCTTAGACAAAAAAACGATTTAAATCGCAAATTATTAAGTTGGAAACTTGAGTTAGAAGAGTTCGAATTTGAAATAAAGTACAAAAAAGGAACTTTGAATAGTAACGCCGATTCCCTTTCTAGGATCGAGCCAGTGAATGAAATTAACACAAATACTACTACTGATAATAGCGATAACATGACACAGCATTCAGCAGATACCGATGACAACGATTTTATTCCATCAACGGAAAGTTTAAGAATCAAATCATTTTACAAGTAACGGACGAGGAAAGTCGAGAATCATTGACAATGTTTAAAAATTATCATCGAATTATCATCAAAAAAGCTCATTTTGGTCCAGCTGTTTTAATTAATATCCTTAAAAGCTATGCTTCGACTAAATGTACGACTGGACTCTATTGCAATGAAAATATATTAATGAATCTACAAATCGTTTATAAAAATTATTTTTCAAGGGCAAAATCATTTAAAATATTTTGGACACAGAAACTTTTAGAGGACGTTACCGATGAACTCGAACAGGACTTTATAATTCAAAGACAACACAATGCTAACCATAGAGGTATCAATGAAACAAAATGTCATATTTCTCGAAAATATTTCTTTCCAGCAATGACGAGTAAAATTGCAAAGTTCATAAACATTTGCAAACTATGTCAAAAGGCAAAGTATGAAAGACGTCCATATAAGCAAAAATATGAATTAACGGCATTACCAACGAAGCCATTGCAAATTGTTCAAATGGATATCTTTATTATTCATAATAAAAACTTTCTAACGCTTTGTGATAAATTTTCGTGACTAACCATGGCTATTCCTTTAAAAACACGTAACGCTATACACATACTTAAGGCAATAACCCACTTTTTCTCAAATGCTGGTAAACCTTCCCTTCTCGTAATGGACCAAGAAGCTTCATTTACATCTACAACTATTAAAACATTTCCTCGAAGAACATGATGTAGAATACCATTATACAAGTGTTGGGCAATCTTCTTCAAACGGACCGGTTGAAATCGTCCTCCGAACGATAAGAGAATTGCACAACATTTTAACCATCAGAGATTCAACCAAAGATTTATCAGATACAGCAAAAATTAATTTGGCGGTGTCCATTTACAACGACTCCATACATTCTCAAACAAAATTAACACCCAAAGAATTATTTTTTGACTTTAAAAATGAAGATCCCATCCCTGAAGATCTTGATGAAAGAATCAAGCAAAAAGAAGAATTTTACAGGATTTTTTCTGAAAAACAAAAAGAGAAAAAACGCAGAGACTTAGAAAAACTCAATAAAAACAGAGAAGAACCTGAAACTTTCTTACAAAACGATACAGTTTTCGAAAGAAAACGAAATAATCTGAAACATCAAGAGAGATACAGTGAATCAAAAGTTGTAGACAACATGCGTACTAACATCATTGACGAGAACGGAAGAAAAATTCACAAAACTAAACTTAAACGAAAACGAAAAATTTAAATTTGGTATTAATGGTTCATTATTTCTTCTTTTATTTTTCTTATCATTCTAGCAAACAAAACAAAAGATGGCGGTTAAAACCCTTATCCCTTTTTACTACCTGATCCTAGTCGAGTTATTAGTACGAGACACTGAAGAAGTCTGCACATTGTAGACGAAATACGCGTATCTGTCGAAGATAAGCAAAGGTAGTTGGAATTAAATGGAAGATACTAATTCTTCTTCTAATTTCTAGTTACCTGATCCTAATTTTACTTGATCCCATTAATTCATCCCATTTGGAAATTCTAGAACTTAATAAAAACCCAGGTATCGTAGCATTCAAAACAAATACAGTTTTTCTAAAAGAAGGTTTCCACACTTTAATCCATAGATTTAATTTATACGCATTTAAAATTATACTAAAGCAATATGCATCAATCATAACAACATTAGAAGAAAACCCAAGTATTGTAGAGATAGTTCAAGTTTAGTAAAACAAAAACAGAGTCAATCTAACTTTATTCTCGAAAACCTTACCATAAAACAAAGAAGAACAAAATATCAATTAACCTTCTAGGATCGACTATTAAAATGATAACTGGAAACCTTGACAATGAAGATTTGTTAAAAATTGAAAATCAACTTGAAATCTTAAAACAATCAAATAACGCTCTCATTACCGAGAATAATGAACAGGTTAGGATTAACGAACTATTCGAAAAAAGAATGAATAATTTAACGAAACAGGCTTATAGACAATCAATAGAAATTGACAGCATCATAAAACAGGCTAGGTTGAGCCAAGATAAGTGTCATTAGATTGGAAACACATACTACACGTGCAAAGTATCATCTTCAACATCGACGTGGTTCAACATCAACTAGCTACAATTTTTGAATCCATACAACTTTCTAAACTGAGCATCATATCAAAAGCATTTCTACAACCATCAGAACTAGAATTTGACACCCAGCTTTTAGAATCGCAAGGTATAGCAATCGAGAGCTATGACCAAACTTACGAATTTTTGGAACCAATAGCTTATCACAATAATTCCGACATAATAATCCTAATAAAAATACCAAAACTAAAAGAAGGAAAATACGTACAACTTCAAATCGAAACTATACCACTAGTCAACAAAACTTTTTCGATAAATGCTACTAACGCCGTTATTGGCAATAACGAAACATACTTGGTCAAACACCCATGTATGAGAATCGAAAAGAATATTATTTGCGATGTCAAACAACTCTTCAACGTCACCAATGATGAGTGCTTGAACCAAATCTTACGAGGTAATTCAGGAAACTGCAGCTTCGTAAAAACATCGACAAAACCAGAAATCAAAGCAATCGAAAACATAGGATTGTTAATCAAAAACTCATATAAGCCTACTTTATAAGACAACGATTGTGGTTTTGGTCCGAGGAGTTTAACGGGAACATTTCTCATAACATTTGAAGGATGTTCTGTCACTATAAATGGAAAGCAGTACAGTAATAAGAATCTGGAATACGATACCAAATTAACAATTCTTCCGCTTCATTCAGTACACATAAATGAAGTAGAGACAGATATTAAACAGATCGACAATCTGGAGAAACTACATTTTCACAACCGTCACAAATTAGAACATTTGGAAAAAAACACACCATAACACAAAAATTCTTAGCTTTGGAGGATTATTAACCATAACAATTATCGTCACAGCTGTATTCATTTTTCTACGGAGAAAAAATCACGAACTTCAGATAAGATTGACGATACGGATCCCATCATCTAACATAGAAGCTGAACCGCATCCACAATCCGAGTTGAACCGGGACGGTTCAATCTAAGGCGGGGGAAGTTATGTACGGACCTAGCTACCATCCCATAACAACCATAGCCAATCCACAGAGATAGTCAACGACAACCTACAACCATCCAGCTGATGCAGCACAGCACATCCGGCACCCAGTTCACCCGATCCATCGCATCAGCTAACCACGAGGAACCAAACAACGAGTCAGCAGTCATCGCGGATCAACGGCCAGCACGTGGAACGTCGCAACGCTTAGACAGCACATTCCAGTTAGGTACATTCGAGGTAGTTAGAGTTTACAAGATAGCCAGAAAGTTAGTATTAATTTGAGTGTAAATCAGTGAACATCGAATAAACCAGTCCGCTAGGACGCAGTAAACCAATTTTACCCTTCTTACATCAATAGAAGGGTATTAAGATCGCTTGAAAACTCGACTTTTTATCCGAGGCCCACAGGGCCGAGTGTCATATACCATTCGACTCAGCTCGACGAACTGAGCACATGTCTGTGTGTATGTATGTGTGTGTGTGTGTGTGTGTATGTGTGTATGTGTGTGTATGTGTGTGTGTGTGTGTGTGCGCGCGTTACAAATAATGTCACATCGGCTTCACAGCCATCTATGAACCGATTTCAGTTCTGTTGACGGCAAATGGAAGCTACAACATTCCCATAGAACATTTTTTTCATTCGGACATTTCGTTACGAAGATATGAACGAAACAGTAGTTGAAGGCATATTATAATAGTAATCAAACAGTTTAGTCTCCGATTACATACTGAGCTATTTGTGTACCGATTTTAGTTTTAATAACTGGTCGAAATTTCATTATGATTGGATAATTCTTCATGGAGATATGACCAAAACAATACCTGAGAGCACATAATTGTGAGATGAAAATATACTCGTTGCAGTGCAAAACCGAACAAGACCAATCACACCAATCGATGCCGCTTGCATCCTATTGTGTCGCATCTGTTGCGTTGTATAGCACATATGTACAGCGGACTAGCCACACTATGCGACTGTATAGAATTAGAGCAGCATCGATTGGCTCGAGTGGTCTCGTTTTGAACTGCAACGAGTATATTCGAAAATTACACAAAGTCTCCATTTACTATTTTCAACAAACATGTACTTATTAAGCATCTTGAATCCATATCGATAATCACAATTGACGCTTAGGATTGACTAATAATTCATTCTATGGACTGATTATATGAAATTTCTAATATTTATGTAATTTCCCCATTATAGTTATATAGTAACATTAACATGTCATTAAAGACTATTTATGGTAATATTTTAATCACATCGAAGAACAATACATCCAGGATTGACAAATAGTTCATTTTAAAAACTGAATGTATGACATATCCAATATTCTTGGATCTTCCTGGAATTTCTGATGAAAATATGTATCCAGTACAATATTGGGCACATATGAGTTCGTAGTTCTGATGAAGTGTAAGAAGGGTTCAGTCTCACCATCGGTGGATTAATGCGGGTTTTTAAAAAGTAATTAATGGGAAATCCCACATAATTCTATATCACTCGATGGCATGGTTGATTTCGGAACACAATTGTAGAATGGTGAACATATTTATGTTAAGCTTTGATTTAAATAGAAGGAACCATCCTAACTATTTTTAAATTATCGACCAGAGCAAGAGAGGGCAGGGAGGGGGAAGAGAGAGAGAGAGAGAGAGAGAGAGAGAGAGAGAAAGAGAGAAAAGGATAGAGAGATGGAAGAGAAGAAACTAAAATGTTAGCAATGCTAGTGTAAATAGTTTTTGTTCGATCGCAAACAGCACACGACGTGCTTGCTGTGGTTAAATAGCACCAAACACGCGTCCCCCCCCGGGAGCGTGTTGTTTCCACCCATTGCGAGCGGCTAGCATGCAATGATAGCCTGATGCTATAGATCATTGCACCGAATGTATTAACCTCACTTTTTTGACAGTTCAGGGAGCTTGTTTACAAGGTGTTAGAATTTGAATCGCTCAATCGAAAATTTTCATTAGCTTTTTCCGGACTCTGCGATAAGATTCGGGAAACGATGTTAAAATAAGCACTAGTGTCTGTTTTCCTGCCGTTTTACTTCAACCGTAATAAATTTAGAGCACAAAATCTCAAACCGATCTCACCGAAAATATTCTAAGTCCACGTAAACAAGCTCCCTGAACTGTCAAAACTGCATTGATGACGCCATCGTGCAATCATCTATTATTGTAGCTAAAGTGGGCAGCGTGAAACAACACTGTCGGCGCGCCGTATCTATGCGCCATTGTAGCGATGCGGTGCGCACGGCACTATTATCCGTACTTCGTGTCACCTATAAAAGGGATACATTGCCTAATATAGTTTAGTGGTGTTATAGTAGTAGTTACGTTAGCATCTTGTACCCACCGAGCTGGCACGCTGCCTCTCGGTGGTAATAAATCATCGTCAAAGTAGTCCGTTTGTTTCACTCGTTTGTCGTCGCCTCTCAGCTAGTAAAATCACAACGTAGGGCCTGGTCAAGCCCTGGACGAAACAGTTTTTAATTTGCGGTTTCGATGACATTTCGGTTTCAGTGAACCAAGCATCACTGGTATGATACTACTTTCACGCAACAAAAACCTATGCGCTTTCAATCACTACTACTATTTCCACGCAACAAAAACCTTTTATCTTTCAAGCAAGTCTGAATGCGTCCAAAGCTAGTTTGCAAGTTTCGTATGCAAGTTTGCAAAATTCACATCTACGTCCAAGTTCATACCTCTGTCCATCCAAGCCCGTGGCAGGCTTTGAATAAAATGTTTGCACTTAATTTACGGTACCGGTACCGATTTTTTTCAACTACTTGCAATTTAACGATCGGTTATGCATTTGAAAAAGCAGCAATATGAATGAGCCTGAAAAGAAAGATATTGTAAACACAAACAGTGGTACCAGTCGTACATAAACTTATTTGGATCTCAGTATAGTCTACGTCTAAAAACAAAACAAAAAGAAACATTAACTTCATATAATAGGGTAACGTGATGTAATGTTAGCATAGCTCCTTAATTCGGCCTATGTTAATTCAGTGATAATCAACAAAATTATGCTGCTATCAAGATAGCCGATTAAATTTGGAAGAATTCACACATTATTAATCAATTAACTGTTGTTCACTTCCGTGTAATTTACGATTTTCTTAACTTTTTAGACATCATGATTCACTGGCTAAGCTGAACAGATTATCTCCATGATCTTTGAATGATCTAAATTTGGCTAAATTGAACCGACTAACCAAATAATGCAGCCTAGATGTTCAGAAAAAAATCACACGTTACAAACTAACAACTCATACAGATAAAATAAAAATGATTTATCGAGAAAACTGTCGACCCAATGTTAGGGACATATTTTTTTCTTTGTTCTCATCTATGGCCTGTTGTCTGGAAAACTTATTTAAATATTGTTATTGGTAAAATTTTCAATGGAAATGTATGAGTTTTGGTTTCATATTTTCCAAATGACTCATCTAAACACAAACCGAGCGAACAAAACCAGTGCAGATTGAATTAAAATGTTTTCACTATCGGAGGGCCATTAAATCATATGTGAAAATCTCTTTAGTGTTTCAAAGGAGTTTTAGTTTAGTTTGTTATGTGAAATTTTATGGTGGGTGATGTCTTAATTCATAAAATCAAGAAAAAAAACCGTACGAAGACAGCATTTAATAAAAAAAATTATCGAATGGGACGAAGTTGCATTCATGAATAGACCCAATTTGATGCTTGTAGACCGACATCAAATCCATATCCCTCGAAATTTCTGACTTTATAAAATGAGTTGAATGGTACATACTACTAAAAGTCTTATTAACCGTATCTGCGTTACCAGCTGTATTCGCTCTACCCAACACGCTCTTACAATACAAACTATGCTGAAACTGCTTTGAAACACTAACGTGATTTTCACATATGATTAAGCGGCCTTTTGATAATGAAAACATTGTAATTCACTCTACACAGAATTTGTACCTTTGGTTTGTGTTAACATAAGCCATTTAAAAATATACAATCGCAAACTTATATATTTCCATTAAAATTTACCAATAACAACATCTCTATTACGTTACTAATACAACTAATACTCATAGTTGAAAACATAGAGAAAAATGTCCCTAACATTAACTACGGTATTTTTGTTAAATCGTTGTTATGATGTCCATATAACAGTTAGTTAATAACGTGTGACGATTATCTGTAAATATAAGCTGCATTACTCGATTAATCGGATTAATTTAGTCAAATTTAGGTCATTAGAAGATCATGGAGATAACCTGTTCAGCTTAACCAGTGAAGTTATGGTGTCTAAAAAGTTAAGGAAATCGAAAATTACGTGGAAGTGAACAACTATAAATTGATTAATAATTGGTAAATTGGTTCGGAATATATCGTTCATCCTGGTACATAATTTTGTTGATTATCGCTGAATTAGGCTAACATTACATCCCGTTACCCGGAGGTATTTAACGTAAGACTTCGTTTCTCGTTTCTATACCGGGCGTTATTTCAAAATTTTGAAAAATGAGAACGTTACGCGAGAGTGAAAAGTTTATGAACGCAAATAACTCTCGTTTGACTGAACAGAATAATTTCATTTATACACAAACTTAGATTTTTTTACAGAAATCTGTAAAGTTTTACCGAATTCTCAACAGCTGAACGTTCGGTAATCCGATTTTACGGATTTCGGTAAAATTTTACCAAAATCCGGTACATTTTTTACAGATATCTGTAAAATTTAACCGAAATCCGTAAAATCGGATTATCGAACGTTCAGCTGTTGAGAATTCGGTAAAACTTTACAGATTTCTGTAAAATAATCTGAGTGTGCACCATTTGATCAGAAAAAAAAACCGTTTTGCATAGAAATTTTAATTAAATGCTGTTAGTAGAAGAAGTTCAATTTTTAACTTCAAAAAATGACTTAATTTAGCTCCCATACAAATGCATATGATCAGTTTGAAAATATGGTTTTCCCTTTTGGGGTCCTCAAAAACGGGTAATATATGATTCCAACAGTCTTCTTTTTTTGTTTTGTTAAGCTTCATTCCATGTTAATACAGTAATAGCCACAGGCCTTAGCTGCTTTTTTTGCTTTGTCACCGGTATCTGGTTTCATAACTGATGCCCGCCCTTCTTGTAAAATTTGCTACTTACTGCATTCTCGCGCTTCTCTTCTTTCGAGGCAATGCTATCAACAAAACGATGTAAACCAAAACGATTTCATTCGAATATTCAAGTTCGGCATGCATGGTTGAGTTTTTCGCTCTCTCGTTACGAAGAATTTTTCTTGTTTTTTCTTTATATCAATTCTAGGGTTCATTAGGGCGTATCTACAACTGAGAGATTCTCTCCGGGCTCGCTCTCTTTCATTCATTACAGCGCCATTATAAAACTTACGAGGCATTCTTTAGTACAGATCGAAACACAACAGTGCTGGCTAGCATACTCTACAAATAGTAGAATGAAAAACGTAAAGGTGATTGGTTTATGAATGAAAGAGAGCGAGCCCGGAGAGAATCTCTCAATTGTAGATTCGCCCTCACGGCCAGCCGTTTCAACTCAGTTTTGAGTCGTTTTTGACTCACTTTCGTCATTAGTGGAGTCACTCAAATTTGAGTAAATGTTACTGGCATTGACAAGTCGACAAATCAAAAACATCCATCTGATTTGAGTCGATGTTTTTGATTTGTCGACTTGCCAATGCCAGTGACATTTACTCAAATTTGAGTGACTCCACTAATGACGAAAGTGAGTCAAAAACGACTCAAAACTGAGTTGAAACGGCTGGCCGTGTAATGAAAAAAAAAACCCTAGAATTGTTTTCTTGCGATTGCAAGTCTGGCTCGCAAAATTATCGCCTGCGCTTGCTCATCTACAAACCAGAAGGAAGCGCACACACTTAGGAAAAGTCATGTAAATTTAAGTCTACTTGGATGCACATAAAGGGAGCAACCCATTGGACATAAATTTACATCTGTTACAAAAATTACATGACAATAAAAACTAAAACTGAAGGTTTACATGCCATGACGTAAATGTAAGTTGATACACAAAATTAGAATTTCAGAATGCACCCGTGGTTTTCTGCCTTCTTTTGATCATGATTAATTAAGATTAATTTAGATTCAAAAATCGATTACAGTAGATGGCACTACTGGGGAAAAAGTACTCATTTTTTAGAAATTATGATCATCACAATAATGTGTTACAATGCACTTTAAATGCCCAGTAAAAACTTCGTTTCAAACTTCTTGAAGATGCAAAAAATGCCCGTTCGATGATTTAGAGGGCTAAAAAATAAGGATCCTTGAGGGCATGTGTTAAGTCTCATATTGTATCATTCACAACCGAGTGTCGGACAGTGATGATAAATTTAGTTTCTGAGCGGTTCCATATCATTTCAGCAACGAGTAATTTTCATATTTTTTGATTTGCATGAAACCTTGCATACACGTTTTTGGGGAAGAAAAACGCCGTTTTGCATACTTGGTTCGCCATTTTGAATCTAGCCTTACTTATGAGAAGGGCCTATGAAAAATGCACATGATATCTTCAAAAAATTGTATCTCGGAAACGGTTTGTCCGATTGGTTTGGTGTCTTCGGCGAAGTTTTAGAAAATTGTTGGTGCTATATGGAAAAAATATGCACGGTAAAAAAAAAGTTTGGTTTTTGTGTTTTGAACTAAAATATAGATTTTCCCTTAAAAGTGACCTGTCAATATTTTTTAAATTATTCTGATGTTATAGCTGACTTAAAATGCTATCTAGTGCACAGTAAGTTGTTCTGAAGAAAAATAAGTTTCAATGAAAAAAAATTTTTTAAAAAAATTACAATTTTCAAAAAAGCTATTAAAAAAAGTCAAAAAAGTTTGTCACCCTAATTTTATGAAAGTACATACAATTTGCAAGCAAAAAGTACTTCGGTAACATTTTTCTCAGATGCACAGTTTAGAAGATATTACTGATTTAATATTGATTTTTTTGATAACTTAATAAGTTTTGGCCCTTTTCGGATGTACTCCGTATTTTTTCAGTTTCACAAGTATTTTTTTCGGAAAGATTGGAAAATTTTGAGTTAAAATGACACTGACAGCTTAAAGATTCGAGTGAAATTCTCTGCCTTAAAAGTATTTTGAAAAACAAGTTACAAAATCCCACTATCAGGAACAATGATTTCTTCCAGTTATTTTTGGTGTATTGTGTTGAAAATGTGCATTCAACTCTTGCATATCGCCTAACAGTTTAATCCATTTAAACTGGATGTGTTTATACTGTGCATATTTTCTCTCTATTGCCGAACATTGCCCCAGACATCAAACCGATGAGACAACTCGATTTCGAGATACACCTTTTTGAGAACTGCAAATGCAAGCTCCTCAATTAGCAAGATTCAAAAGAGCGAATTAAGCTTATTTTTCAGGGATGGTGATTGTGCGCAATAAAAAATAACATTATATGTTGGATATCATCAGTTTATTTTTATTCCTGTATTTTTATAAAATTATTGTTTACACAACTTTCTTAACAATATCGAATATTTTGGCATCATTGTCAGGACAGTTTGAATAAAGCTTTGCCTTTATTGTATTTTCTGATAGAGGAAGAAATTAGTGGAATTTTTGAGTCCCTTGAATTGTTTTTGCATTATTATATTGATTATTTAGCTGCAAAGACATATTTTCGTATTCTTCTGTAGTAGAATAACAAAATGACAACTTTGTAAGTTCTTCTTCTTTTCGTTTGTTTGCCCAATTAAACAACTCTCTTGCAGTCTTTATCGGGTGTTCGCGTTCTTTGGCTAAACTTGCTCTGGTAGCCATGCGTTTTATCGTACCTCCAATAGCATCGCATGGACCTTTTCCGTGCGATGTTGCGAAGAAATGCCATTCAGCGTCAATACCATACTTTGACTTAAATTTACAAAGGCTAGAAAAGTTTTTTCGGTTTTTATACTGTGAAGCAGCACCATCTGACATAAAATATTTTTTTTTTATGTTTTTATTTTGATCAATTTGTAAAAAGTTTATCATTTTATCAATAAACAAATTAACAGCGACTGAATCATGTCTTAGTTCTTCAGAAATTATAATGAAGCTAAAATGTTTAATTTGCATATTTTCAGTATAATATATTACGAAAGGATGGATTGTGGCCTGTTGCACGTTCCAATGGTGTGATTGAACTTCATCCTGCAAAATGAAGCTGTAATTTTCAGAAAAGTCACAAATAGCTAAAAATTCACCATCTTGCACCATCTAAAAATTGCACCATCTGACATAAAATATTTTTTTTTTATGTTTTTATTTTGATCAATTTGTAAAAAGTTTATCATTTTATCAATAAACAAATTAACAGCGACTGAATCATGTCTTAGTTCTTCAGAAATTATAATGAAGCTAAAATGTTTAATTTGCATATTTTCAGTATAATATATTACGAAAGGATGGATTGTGGCCTGTTGCACGTTCCAATGGTGTGATTGAACTTCATCCTGCAAAATGAAGCTGTAATTTTCAGAAAAGTCACAAATAGCTAAAAATTCACCATCTTGCAAGTTTTGTTTTGTAGTTTTCAAAAAATTGGATTGTTCGGTTTTTACAAAATCATGCGGAATCAAACTTTCTAATTTTGAACTGAAAAATGAAACAAACTCATCGGTTTGCTTTACAATAGTTTCTAAATCACACCTGCCAGTGGTAACCCATTGTTCGAATGAAAGCTTTTCAACAAAGTTTTCTTCCAGTTGTTTCAATAAACTGTCTTCTAAAACTGAGGTATCTGGGCAGTTTTTACATCTGCGTAGATGGCAATGAGTTGTCTTATTTTCGCAAAGTAATCTATTCGTTAATGTTTTTAGATCAATCAATACATTGTATTTTTTTAAGCTATGTAGAATTAAATTGACATTTTCATGCGTAGTGCAAACGCAAACATTATGTGTTCCTGTGATAGTCAATAGTTTACATTGCCTTGGCCGGAGGCTTGCAAATGATGAAAACCCTATTTTTACATTGACGTACATTTCATTAAAGCGATTAAAAGCTTCTCTCAATGTCATCATTAACAATCTTTTCTGAACAGCTAATCTCTTATTTCCTGTCTTTACGCTAACAAAATCTCTTTGGCCTGGCATTGCACGGCTTATATCATCGTTCTCAAAAAAATTCAAAACCAGTTCTTTTGTTTCATTACTCAAAGCTTTTCCAGAGCTTGAACCTTGAGATGAATCAAATACATTATCTCTTTCCTTTCTTGCATCTGATGCCATATTTCTACTCGTTTCAAATTCGTCTACAATTTTTTGTACTGACCATGATTTTGGTAACAATGATAAAATTAATAGTTTTTCTTGCCTTGTGGCTGAATTTAAAAATTTCATTTTCATATTTTCTATGACTTCATCAAACTCGTTTGCTTTTTCTGTTTTAGCGTCTAATTTAAAAAGATTTCTTCGTACACCTTCGACGATTTCAGCGCACTTTTTTTCAGGATAGTGAACATTTTTAACCTTACCTAAATCTATAGGCGAAACACGAATAGCTGCTATTCCTCGGTTGAATATTTCGACGTCTACAGGCATCGTGAAGTCTTCATTTGATTGAATTGTGCTTAGCGTTGACGCTGATGGTATCGTGACCAAGCTTTCATAGCTTTGCGAATCAGGTACATCAGGTATGGTCTGAACAGTTGGCATCCTTGAGCCGCCGGCTACGCTTTGTTCTTCGTTTTGGGTGAGGTGAGCTCTTGAATCAATATGTAGACGGCAAGACGAACAAATACGAAAATCCTTGGTGTTGAGTGTGGATACCTTGGAAAATCCAATTGATGTTAGTTTTTGGATGATACCATCCGTGAGATATCGCAGCTCTTTTGAACACTGAATGTCTTTGAATGGGCGAATACATTTTATTTTACTCATTTTGTAATCTGTAACATAGACAATATTTTCCAATTGTTAGTTTTATACGAAAATATCACAAAACATATAATTAAAATGTGTATTTAAAACTTACCTTTGCACTAAAACGTGTTACACTTTCCTTTACAATTATTATGTTATCAAACAACACTAGATCTCATTCAAAAACACAGGATTATGAGCTGAAATTACTATAATCACTATGCTACTAGCAACCTTTCTGCATTTACTGTTTGGTAGATACTGGATTAATTCAGAACCGAGTCAGACATTATTATACAGCTCACGGGTAGAAATCATAGAATACTGGGTAAAGACTGTTGGAAGATAGGTGGAGTTGAACGCTCAGGTAAGAGTCGCGCCCCTAGGTCCCAAGCTTAATAATGCGCCCCTAATAATGAAGTCACACGAACACACTCTTAAATATTCTATCAAACACAGCAAATCAAAACAAAGGCGCAAATATGTACAGCAAGGTGATGGCTTCAAGGTGTACTTCGGACCAAGGGGTTCTACAACAGTGAACCAATTTCAAATCGCTAGTTGCATATTGATTGTTGGTAGAGAAAAGGCTTGTTAGATGGAACGACTTGTAAGATGGAACAGCGCATCTTTTGACACTCACAGCGAGAACACTATCGCGCTGTTAAGTGTTAACCTCATTTTTTTACTATTCTTCAATTTTCATTTGCTTTTGGAGCATTAGATTTAGCTCTTCCAGGTTTCAAGTTTCGAAAGTGTTGGCATAAATTAAAAAAAGCAATTATTCCTTGTGCTTAGTAAGAGGAAATTTCCCATCGATATCAAAAGGTTTGCATTTGTGTTGGCTAGCATTTTTGGTGTATTTTTATGATCCAAAGGCATTTCCAAACAAATCGAAATTTTTGTTTGATGCTTTGTGTTTATGGCGTCATGTTTGTAAGATGGAATACTGTTAAACTTGTAAGATGGAACAATTTTTTTCGTTTTAAAACATATGAATGATATTTTTTATGTTTGTAAATGCCATGGAATCAACATGGATATATAACAATATACATATTTTTGATATTGCTATTTTCGATGGATTTCGAAAATAGGCCATAACTCTTTTTGATGACTATAAATAATCAGTTCCGTGGGCAAACATGGAGCCTTTTAGTTCTTTTTTCAAAATATTTTCGAAAAAAAAAAAATTATACATGTTACGAGCAAAAACCGAACCGTGTTCCATCTTACAAGCGATTTATTGAAATTGCAATTTGCGATGGATTTCGAAAATAGGCCATAACTTTTTTTTATGACTATACATTATCAATTTCCTGAGCAAAGTTGGAGTTTTTTAGTTCTTCTTTCGAAAGATGTTTGTGGATCCGCGAAAAAATAAAAATTATAAATGTTACGAGCAAAAAACGGATCGAAAAAAAAACTAGAATTAATGGAGTAAGACCAACCCAAGGTGAGCTTATTCTTAAATCAAACGAATTCGCAAACTTTCACCATAGACTATCTCTAAGACCAGTAGGTCCCGAACAAATACGATTTTTTCTCTTGGCTCGGTCAGTACTAACACATCGGTCCCAAGCTCGGTCCCAACATTAATAATGCGCCCCTAATAATAAACTCACACGAACACACTCTCGAATATTCTGTCAAAACAACACAGCAAATTGTTAGTGTTTACTTGCCAGATCGGCCTTTTCACTAGGGACATACTTTTTTTTCCCCTTCAGGCTTTACCTGGGATATAGGGTCGCTTACTGGCTCCGAGAGGAATTAGGTGGAAAAACCTCCCATACAAACCAATATCAAAGTGAAGCTGCCAAGAAAGATTAGGAGAAAGGGATGAGTTCAAAATAGAAAGAAAAGAGGGTTAAATTTCGATTCCAGTACAATTTTCGTTTTAATTTATTGTAATTATTATTTTTACTTTTAGAAAAGGAACAAGGAAAGGGACGGGAAAATTACCGGTATTTGCTGAGTCGCCAGTCACCGTTTTCACGTTCCACTTGAGTTCGTTGTCTCTGCGGTGCTCGCAGTTAAGTTTTCGTCTCCGATTTGCTACAATATCAGTGACAGACACCCAGGCCGTTGCCCGCTCAATATTCGAAAAGCTACCACTTTTACTTGCCGATACCCGCGAATTATATACTACAACTTTTCCTGTAGGAAAGGAAACGAAAAGAAAATATTCGTATGACCGAAATTGCGCACTGAGACGTAATGAAAACATTTACCCACTAGTCGCCGACCCCGGCAATGACAGCTGCTTGTATCAGCTGACTCCGTATACCAGTATGGGAGCCTTCTCATCGACAGTAATGGCTGGCCCACAATTGATACGTTGCGGATGCGTTTGCGTGAATTTGACAGTTTTCCCATAGGTTTTCTGTCAAATTTACGTCAACGCATCCGCAACGTATCAATTGTGGGTGACCCTTAAGGGTCGACTGTGGGAGCGCACTGAATAACGCGTAACGGTTGACTCAGTAAATGGGAGAATAGGGATGCCAAGGATGGGAAAAAGGGGAAAATATTCGATTATGGTGTTAATACAATTATTTAATTCATATGTTCTTATTTCTTTTCCAAAAATTCATTGCTTATTTCTTTTCTAAAAAATTAAAAATATATAAACAAAATTATGAAAATTTATATCATAGACAAAATTTAGAAGACTTAAAAATTTAAAAGATTTACAGAGTTTACAATATTTACAAAATTTACAAAATTAAAGAATGTAACCAAAAGACTGGTTACAAAATCAAAACAAAAGCGCAAATATGTACAGCAAGGTGCTGGCTTCAAGGTGTACTTCAGACCAAGGGGTTCTACAACAGTGAACCAATTTCAAATCGCTAGTTGCATATTGATTGTTGCTTTCACGGCGCATAACCACAATATCTCGAAGTATCGGAACGCGGTCGATACAATAATTATAGTAAAACTGTTCGTATTGTGCTTAGTTATGGCCTGGGTCAGTACCAAAATTAATTGCATTCCCCTCGTATTACTTAAGATGTGTCTTATCACAGTGATATTGTAAGAAGAGGATCAAGAAAATGTATGAAGCACTTATCATTAAATACTGAGAAATAGTTATACAAGTAAACAGGAAATATTAATAGTTGAATAAAAAAATATTCTAAATAATTATTTTGTTGATCTTTTGCTTCAAAAGAGAGAAAAAATTAACCAAGTCATACTATACAGAAAATAATGAATTTAATGCATCATACTTATCCAATAAAAATCAATTTCATTGCGATCAAGCGATAAAAGTACCATAATAATAATTGATGTTAACAAATTTTTGAATATTTTATTCGAGTTACAATTAAGGTTTATCTAGAATCTTCACCAAGATAATACAAATGCAATAAAATAAATCATCAACATAAGAACTTGTTTTATTTGTATCATCCACCATAGATAAATTATATTCGGGTGGTAACATAGATTACTCATCCTACTATCTCTTTCCATGTTTATAGACAGCAATTCGAGAAAAAAATAAGCTACTGTGAATTAAATTGCATGTCAGCTTCGTCATTAAATAATTCCCATACATCTGCAGATTGAGGATGTTTTATCAAGTCTTCATTTGAAATGCAATGAGTGAAATACTGCTTAACTTTAAGTAAGGCTCACCGACCGTGTACACGGTTTCACGATTCAGAGGACAACCGTGTTTCTTCAACACAAACACGACAAATAGCGAATTCGTTTTTGACTTAGTTCCCACCTGGGACGGGTATCTAGATTGGATCGACTTATTGTGTGTTAAACACCGATGTGTTTGTCTTTATTTGTAACTCGTCTCGGGTTGAGGTTTGTACTGACAATAAGTTCGGGTATCGCAGGTTGGAACTGGTTCCAACCAAAGTTCAAAAACGGAAATGATAAAAGCTACACGAGCTTTCTATCCACTGCGCATACCATTGATGACATTCATGCGGAAATAGATACCATCCGCAATGACTACACTGCGGTGCTGTCACCTGGAAAAGTAGTACATTTTTGCTGACGTCATCGTCAATTATCACTCTGAAAGAGAAGTGAATCCGATTTACCTTGTCACTCTCAAAATTAACATTATTAGATATCGAACGTCTATTAATTACGTCACACAGGAAATGATCATTTTCACCCACTGCCCCCAGCTCATGTTTATTGGATTGTCTGATTTCAACTCCGACAACCCCCCCACCCAATTATCGCTCGTAATGCATTACGTAATTATTGGACGATCTCATATGTAAACGGCTCATACGGTGGTGAAATGCACACATAGGTTTTATACACTAGGATTACGCCACTTTTGTATGATATCGTATTATTGGAACCATCAACCATTAAAACCCTACTACGACTATTGAGCATAGTGACGCTAAACACACGCACATTATCGTCTCTATCGTCGTGTAAAAAATGTTTGTTTCCTTACAGATAACCTTAAAGATTGGCTTACAATTTTTAATCTTTTTGACATCTGTTTGTTATGTTTTCGTCTGAAAACAACTACTACATTTCCAGAAAACAGACTACCATACGCAGCCGTGATAAGCTTGATTGTGTGGTTGACGCCCTTCTGAAAAATTACTACTACACAAAATCGTCAAAAGGTCGAAAGTAACAATTGTATAAAATTACTTAAAACATAAATTTCCTGCAAATACCAGGTTGCTAACATCTATTTCCACTACCGACGGGAAGGTAATAGCGCCCTCTATCTGTTTTTGGTGCTATTTTGTTTGTGGGAGCAGATCCCAGAAAAATACGCTAGATGTCATTGTTTATAAATGTTACTTTCGACCTTTACACGGTAAATCTGGAAAACTCCTTTTATATCTATATTTTGAACATTTTCTAGATTATAGTTGATACGTAAAAAAGTGACTAGTTTTTATACACTAATGAAGAGTACTTTTTACGCCTTTTCAAGTATGTCAACGGCGACAAAAAAATGTGTAAAAACTAGGCAACGCTGAGAAAAGAAAATTAACTCTGCCCATGACTTGATGCTGACGCCATTTTCAAAAGAGCATTTAATTTTGTAAGCACCGGGTATACTTTCGGAAATTGTTTTGCGGTATACAAAATGGAGAAATTATCCATTGAATACAGACGCATTCACGAAATTGACAGGTCAGTTATATATCTGCTTTTGTAAGTAATTACAAATGTTTAACACTATATGAAACAAAACAGGTCTTCCATGCCCGGATGCACGAATTATGGACGAATCATTAAGCTTGGGACCGAGCTTGGAGCTAATGTGCTTGGAGCAAAACAAATAGAAATAGTTCCAAAGCGTCTGTTACAAAATGCGTGATATTTTTTTAACGCAAAACCTCTACGTAGGCATTTGTAATTTTTTTTGTCAATGAATAAACATGGCTGTGTAATGTATTGATGTCTGTTTTACTTTCGATTTTGGATTTCCGAATAGAACCGTTTTCAGCCATACTTGAGCGATATTGATTTTTCGAAATGCGTAATAAGTATACATCTTTTATGTTCTCAAAAGGAGTAAAATGTATGCATATTTACTTTTCAAAAGGAGTAAAAAGTATGCATATTTTACTTTTCAAAAGGAGTAAAGAGTATGCATTTTATACTTTTCAAAAGGAGTCAAAAGTATGCATATTATGACGTACATTCAGTTTACGCAAAAGGGAGTAAAAGTAATATACTCCTTTTTGGCGTAGTCCGAGTTTTGCTCGAAAAGGCATACTTTATAGTCTTAAGAGCGTAAATTAAGATTACCGTGTAGACTATTTTGTCTACACGCAAAAAAAAGTCGCAGTAGAAACTACCATTTCGAGGGTTAAATTAAGCGCAATCACCAACAATTTTCAGCTGACAATAAATGCGTTTGATTTTACCATGCCTGCAATTAGATCAACCATGGTGCGGTTGATATCAATATGAGGTCTGTCAAATATACCACAAATGTTGAAGGTTTTACCATAAACGTAGTAAATTGGACTGAAATTTTATGGTAGTTTTAAAGATAGGCATAGTCGGTTGAAATGGTAGTTTTTACTACAAGATTTTTTTCTGTGTAGACTAGAGTCCCTACGAGGTAGTCATTTTTTGACTACATTCTATGCATTTCAATGAACATCCTCCATACGTCAAAAAATGCCTACTTTTCAATCCCAATAAATGAATACTTTTAAGTCCTCTTTTCAATCCAGTGTGACAGAAAAAATGCATTAAAACAAGGCTATTATCAAAGTGGAAACATCCATTTGTTCTAGTTGATTGATTTTGCCGAAAAAAAGTGAAAATAAATAGAATGGGTTCTTGCAAGCCATACCTGAATCCAGTACCATGGACAGGCTACGAGGCGCTTATTAGATCATTTAGATTGATCTACAACTATTGATACTATAACCGTCGTTTTTTCGGAAATGAAAACTTTCTCCTCTAAATCATCAATCCCGGCAAGAAGAAACATGTTCTTACATGGTGTATTTTATTTGCATGTGTGAGTTTTTGAGATAAATTGATACGGAATGTTTTTTTATTAGAAGAAGATAAAAGCATATCCTTACTTTTGAGACATTGGCGCTAATTTTCTTATCTCATCTTCATTTCATAAAGTGACTAGTTCCTAAACACAATCATTGAAAAAATGCATAGTTTCTAATCTCTTTCACATGCTGCAAAATGCTTAGAATTTATTCACTCTTTGACGTATAACCTTTTTAGTCATTTTTGCATAAAACCTTTTTAGGCATTTTATGCATAATTCCAGTCTTTAAGCAAAGTGCCTACTTTGAAGTCATAATTGCATACTTCAGATTAACCGTGTAATATAGAGTCACGCAAAGAGTGAAACCAAATCTACCTATCGGAGCTAGTGATCCTCAGAGTACAGAGATATGCGGAAATTCAATCCGACGGTTTGGCAACGGTGTTCGTTTTGTTTACAAAAGCTGCTAACACTTCCGCAGAGTAGAATGTTACAGCCTTGTGCGTGACTTCATCGTTGTCAGCTTTTATTGTTTACATTTATAACGTACAAGTAATTTGTTTATTATTTATTTAAAAAACTATCAACTATGAAGTGTATTGCAATGTTTTGCACAAACCACGGAGGTGTTAAATCATCGAATTGCGTCGATGATTCAAGCTACGTCTTGAATATTGTTGGTGTACACCAATGTACCATCGTATATGTACATTACAAAATCGAGACAAGACTGGAAGCGGGTTGGCCGGAGACTGTAGTATGGACGACTAGTAACTTTCCGAATACTCTGATGATAACTATTGCAGACTTAAATGAGTATGTAGGTGATTCCTAATGTTGAGTTCAGACTTGGCGAATTCATTATTGAACGGCTATGAGGGAATCTGCGATCCAAACACACAGACAGAATTAGACACTGGAGCAGCAGGGGACTGATGAAAGCGTTAGTTCTTGAAGCCTACCACTGTTGGTGTGGTGCTAGTGACGATTTTAACATTTTAAGCTCGGTTTACTATGGATTATATTTCTCTACAATTTTTACTTCTATCAAACTACTAATATCAGTAATTTAGATAAAACATTATAATTTTTGGCTGATAAACAATAAAAAACTACTATCGTTCTAATAACCACTGCACTAAGTAAAACACGGAAGATTTTTCTCGAATCAAATAACGGCAAAACACGACAACTTCCGTCGCGAATATTGTGTTTGCTGCATATAGCCACCAATAAAACCGAGCTGTCAAATCAGCACCACACGCAGCACCAAGTTTCGGCTTCACGATTGTTGTTCGTGGATGACAGCCGCATCAGTCCTGTGTGGAGCAGAAATCTCTTCAAAATACTGACAACACGGCACCAGTGAAATGAATTTACTGTGAATTGAATTGAAATGAATTGAAATGCACAGCAAAATGAAAAATGGCCTTCTGTACAAATGCCGACAAATTTTCATTTCAGCAACACAAGCAACATTATCGAACACAGATAATAATAAAATATTATGTTACGAGTTCAGCAGAATACGAATGATTCATTTTTGATTTTTGAAACGTAATAAATATAAACCATTTATTTTAACTCCATTTCAATACTTAGCAATCGAAACATTTCAGCAAACAGTAAACATGCTCGTTTGGCTCAGATTTTGACAGTTCTCGCTGCTCGATTGGCTCAACATGGCCGCTTCTGCATATCTCTGTACTCTGAGGATCACTGGATCACTAATCGGAGCTACCTATCGAGCATCCCATCTGAATTATACATGCACGCAAAATGAGAACTAATCGAAATAAGTGTTGCATGTTCTTCTTGTCGTGAAGCTTGTAGTACACTGTTTGTCCAATAGCCAAATATTTGTCATAGGCAGATAGGCATCTGACAAACATCTATGATATCTGTCAGCTATCTAGCTGCCTATGCCAAATATTTGGCTATTGGACAAACAGTGTACTACAAGCTTGACTCTTTCTATAGAAATAGGGACTATAGGGACTCTGGTCTAGACTATATGCACACACCGCAACGATTTCTGCGAGTCTATAGCACTTATCCATTTAGTCGAGCTTTTGCGAACACTCACTATAATGTGGTGTGCCTTCTGATATGGTGCTGTTAATAAACTATTCTAAAATGCATGAGAATCTAAACCTTAAATGACAAGGTTCCTGAAATTATACTGAGTATGTCCTGATTGAGTTTTTTACTCGCAAATGTTATTATTGCGAAGAATTCAACGATATTCTTTTTTTCACCATTTCAGATATACAATTTTACTACACGGTGGTATCTGTTGGCGATATTAACACGATGTTAGAAAATTGGACACTCAAACAAACTATCTGAGGATAATCATAAATTGAACCTTATGAAACATAGAAAAGAAATCGATTTTCAAATATATTAATTTCACAGAAGTTACGTGTTAGAAATGTTCATAGGAATATGGTATGTTGCGGCAATTTTTATGAATCCAGTCATGAAGATGGCCGATTACAACCATGAGAGACAACTATTAGATCAGAATTAGGATTAGAAATATATCTTTTATTTTTCATTTCATCCAGTGAATACTTTATCCATTTTAAATTAAATTGACTCTGAACAAGCTTTTATATGATATACATTTTTTGGCTTGTACTTAATGCTAACATGTTTGTAGAACTTTGTTGAAGTGTGGAGGTAGAAGTGTGTAGTGCTTCTACCAGTATCCAACGAACCAATCCTTGCTTTGTAAGGAACTCGCGTCTTGGTTCATCAACAATTGTTTTCATTACAAAGCAATAATATTTATGTATGCATGTTGATTTTCAATGAGTTTTTTAATTTTTATTTGTGTTGATGCATTTCCAATAAAACCATATCTTCTATTCGAGAAGTGCTCTAGAAATTCTAATTTCAAAGCCGTAAGGGTGCAGAAACTAAATCTCAATAATATCGAAAGGTGTATCGAAAACTTGCGTTCATAACTTCATAAGGTTGTATGCTGAATGAATCATTAGATAATCAAGGAAATATTACACGGGAAATAATCCGCACATATTTATTGGCAAAAATTCCACACAACACTGATGTGTTCACAAACAAACAGAACGCTCTGAGAAACACAAATGAAGTTTATGTGGCATATAAAAATATGTATGGCCACACATATTGGTTATTTGTACACATTGGAAGTATGTGTGGTTACAAATAACCAACATTTGTTGATCGCATTTAAAAAATTCTTGTGTCGGACACATACATATTATCATTGCTTTTTTTTATCAGTATACAGATAGTTATTATTGCAAAAAACCATGAAGTGTTATTATGGTTTTTGCAGTATATCTTGGCTCAGTGGATAACTATATGTTTGTCAAAATCTTAGTTATAGCAACCACCTGCGTGCCAAATTATTCAGTATGGGAACAATAATTGATTTATAACATTCTAGTAAACTAAAAATACATTCACGAGGTCCAGTCGATACACATATATTTCTTGGTTTTCTTGGTTCAAAATCGTATATGAAATGGCTTGGATTCCCAAAAATCACGCCAAAACGAGAAGTCTCCATACATTTTCAAACGAATACTATCAAGCCTAAAATTTCGACATCGGCCGTCTCTTGCTTGTGACTACTAATAGAATCAACTGCCATTAATTAAGATTGATCAAAATAATAAAAAAAACTATTTGTACTCAAACGCTACATATTTGGATATTTGCATATTCTAAAGGGTCACCCACAATTGATACGTTGCGGATGCGTTGACGTAAATTTGACAGAAAACCTATGGGGAAACTGTCAAATTCACGCAAACGCATCCGCAACGTATCAATTGTGGGCCAGCCATAAATGTATAGAAACAAACAACGCATTTTTAGCAGTATGTATATCACTGAACAATTCTTTATCGTTGCGCCATCTTTTTGTCAAAAGTTTTTCATAGAAACATCTGTCGAGTCGAGGCGCCTACTGATGTGGTGGAGATGTTTCGTTGCATAGCATGTCAATACATCGAGTCAAAGTCTTATGGCGTGAGATTATTGTCGAAAAGATGTGTGTTCATTTTTACAGATACCACATTTCCACTCTATCAGTGGGCGGTTCGACTAACATCCCAATGCGATGAGTTTGATGAGTTAATCATTCCTGTCAAGAAAAAAATAGGGTAATTTTTGATCAGGTAGACAAAGCATTGAATATGCAGACCATGGGCTTATTAGATACCGATCATTGACCTCAAAAATGAAAGCAAACTGCTGCAAATGAAAAATATCAGCACGAAAATTAGAAATTAATTTACCTGTTTTCGCATGAATTGTATTTTGTGACGGCTATTCCCATTACTTATAAATGCAGACTCGCTCTTTTGAATTGTTCACACTGAAATAGAGCCTTATCGTTTTACTTTACTTTACTATTACCACTGACAGCAGATACGCGTAAAAATCGTGTTCCGAAAAAGTAACAATTTCGAGGGGAAATATTATTTTAAAGTGAATTATTTGATTCTCAGTATGATCATTCATCTAAATTTGTATGACAAGCAGTGAAATTCTTGATTTTAACCAACATCATCACCTGATAGTTCTGAAAACAAGATAGTGACCACTTGTTGGATTATCGTTTTTCCCTTTTTTTTTCTTGTGAAAAGTATCTATGTGTGTGTTCGAAGAATAGTGTAACTGTAATAGTTGAATCCATTAAATACCATCAAAGTGCTGCATTTCTGTTGGTAAACAAACCGCTTTACCATGAATCATAATAATTCTCGACAACTTATTCAATTCGACGTATCTTATTTTATAAACAAAGATTCATACGTAAATATCTCAAATTTCTCAGCACCCCCAGGCCACACTAACATTTTAGGAAATTATGATTTTATGGTATGGTGGTCCTAGTTTGCATGAACGTGTTAAAGGTTGTTGCTTGAATCTTCTTCTTGAATCTTTGCTCACAAAAACAGATATGTCGTGTTCAATAAGTTATCGAGAACTCAAGAGTACCTTCTGATATAGAAGTAACTGCATTTGAAAACAAACAATTGTCGATTTCTCGAAATTTAAATATCAGAAAAAAATACACCCACAGAGAAAGCTTTTTACATGCAATCGGCGACTGATACTGTTTTTGATTTTGATTCAGTTCCAGTCTGGATTGCGTCGGATTGATACCTTTCGAACTTCAATGCGTATTTCAGTTTTATCGCTTTGTGGTGCACACTGGCAATAAAAATTCAAGTATCAGTTTGGAACTGATTCCAATCAAGTTTCGATAGCAAAAACGGTATTAAACGTTTATTACAAAGCAGTCGCGGAAATCGCAAAGTACTCTTAAACTAAATTTGATTTTGAAATGCATATTTACTATCGATGATATATTATAGGAGTGTATGGTTTGTCAATGAATACGAATAGGATAGATGTTCGCCAACAAAGCAGAACGGAACAGAAACCTTCATCAAATATGGAGCCAGTTTTGATCGGTGAGTTGTTTGAAAGCTGCTTGATAATTGTTAATTCCCATAATGTAGTTTTATTTTATAATTTGTTTATTTCCTTGGTAACCAATAAGCAGTTCCAAAGCGGCAGCCTATTAAGCAATTAAGTCACCTTAAATGCAACATAAATGCCGTTTTTGGCCCAATATACGGCTGCTTTTCTGCAATGCTATGATAATGCTTCATCAAATCCATTTTGAATTCGAAATTCTTATTACAGGCTACAAGAATTTATATAGCTTTTGAAATCTAACTTTACAACAGATAGCATCCGGGTGGTGAAATAATGCTAATATAATGCTTGTAGCATCTGAAATGCAGATTCACGGTTGATTTACTGCATATGCATATGCTTATTGGTTACCTGGGTTGGCAAGGCAAGGTTACTGTTAAGAGTACTACAATTGGATGGGTAGGCAAATAAACTGAACAATACCTTAGGACCCATAAGTTATGTCATGGACCTTAAAAAAATGTATGGATTATAGCGTCTTCCCTTGTAGTATAAGTACGATTATTTAACCGATAGCTTGTTTCACAAGCTAAATTTAAAAATATGGTGTTCGATAAAATATAACCGCTTGTTTTTTTTGCTACAATTTTTGCTTACGGTTGTCACATTGTCGTGGGTTAAGAGACTTATCTAATGCAAAATGCCGCCATGGGAGACAAAGAACATGATCAGCAGTGATAGTATCATACTCTGCTGTCCTTAAATTGCCACTTCGTAGTACGTTTATTTAAAAGCATTGAAAGAGGTGTGATACTGGCGGGTTTAGTCGCAATTCACTCCTAGACGAAGCTAGGAACAATCTACAAACACCTGATATAACATAATTTAGGGAAGCGACAAAAGTGCACTTTTTATTTGCTTGACAATTCTTTCATTGATGTTTATTCTCTAATTGTCATTGATTAAACATCAAATATACCAGTACAGTTGGTTTCATTTATAATCTTATTGTTTGCTTCATTCAATCATTGTTGGATCGATTCACTGATTGGTGCCGTCGAAATAAAGTGATAGCACTCCAAAGTGTATGGTAATGTCGTATTATCGCATCAAGTAGCCGATTGTTTTCGATTATACCATCAATGGCGTCGTTCTTCATAGAACCTGTCAGTTAAGCAATTTAGGTGTTCTACTGGATCATAAATTATCGTTTAACCACTCCGCTCCGCTGTGATGTCTAAGGTTAATCGCCAGCTAGGGTTTGTGTCAAAAATCTCAATAAACTTCACTGACCTTTACTGCCGTTCTACGGATAACTGTCCCATGTATTGCTGCTTTTTCAATATATCAAGCATAACTTTTCTAATAGACGTATCTAACATTTGATATGAATTGAGAAAAATGAGGTGGATGCTCCAGATGCTTTCATTAAATCCTATTTAACCTTACTACTAGTTTTATTCGGTCGGTTCATTCTATCATAGTTAATTAATATTAAAAAATGTCAAAATCCTGGTTTTCATTCACTTTCCCTCTATTTTTGAGATAATTAACACATACACCGGTTTGCCTCCATGCCATACACATACACCATGTTAGATACGTCAGTGTGACATCTTGCTTGTAACATATACCAGTTAGATACGTCGGTATTTCAAAACGTTTAGCACTTGCGTCATTTCAGATGCACCGGGTATAATTTTTAAGCGCAGATAGCTCGACTTGCTGTGTGGTGTATCTGAACTATTTTCTTAACGTTTAAAAAGATCAGATAGGTCGCATATGAAATTCGACGCATAGACCTGAATAATTTTGATAATAGTAATTGGCAATTGTTACTACATTAAGGGTTTTATTACTGACAGGATAGAATGAAAAACGCGTTTTGTTCACATTTGCGACATACGTCCTTTTGAAAAGTTATGCTTGATATGCTTAATTTTTTAACTATACTATTGGATACAAACAAAACATTATGTACTTTGTTCTGAGTTTGTATAAAAAAAACATCAAGTTAGATTGTCCCATGATGAAATTCTAGGCATAAAAGTCCCACAACAACATTTCTTAAGAGATCTTAGAAAACAAAATTGATTTAAGTTTACAACATTCTTTGTAGGAACTACTCGACACTCAGCATTGATAAGGGGCTTATATGTTAACTTAAACAAAGACTTTGACATAAAAACATTGACATTAAATTGCCTGTATAAGCCACCTTTTGCATTTGATAGAACTGTGTTTTTAATGATGATATGGTGATAAAAAATAATCAGAATCATGGTAGGAGCATAAACAATGCACATGGCATGTGTATTTGAAAACGTAAATTCTATCACCAACGATCCATCAATACATCATGCAGTGCGACTGATATGCCTAGAATTTTCTGCTACAAGGCAAGATTCTACGCATATCAGTCCCACTGAATATTTTACCTCGTATTTTACATACAAAAATAATCTTATTGTTTGTAATACCACAGATTACATCGAAACTCAGCCACATCTTTAAATGCCACTCATAAATTTGTGGGTTTTACCACGAATCTTACCAGCCATACACCATAGTGACGCAAAACTTAAAACGCTTTTTTCTCAACTACAACTTTTGCAACATGGGACAGTTATGCGTAGAACAGCAGTTTACTGCATGAAAGCTCTCTATTGCTCACTGGTATGACCGATCCTATGCCGCCTTGGTCCGGCTTTCTTATCAATTGACTTGGAGCTTGAGGAATGAAATAATACAGCGCAGGTTTATCCGGATGGCTTTTTTTTCGCTCGAACCGTCGTCGAGGGCGGACGTGTTGCAAGTACGGTCCGTAATTTAATTTGTATATATACTTTATTTTAACCTCTTGACAACGTAGCGTCGTGCGCTTCTCGTGCTTCGCCTGTAACTTCAATTTATTTTATTATCATTTTTTTCCGTTAAATCATAACATCGCGCGTGGTTTATGCCGGTTTTTTGTGTCGCGTCGAACATTAACTACTAATCATAATGCCGTGCGGTGTCAAATCGTGTACCACAAATGACGACCACCTTCTTTGGAAGTGCGAATTCTGCAGCAGAACATACCATGCTGCCTGTATTGGAGTGCAACGGACCCGGGAGCGATTTATCACTCAATATGTGGTTCCCATGTGTACCGACTGTCAGGAAATTCTACGCAAGGAAACCGATGTGCGTTTAATGCTGCATCATCAGGAAGAACTTCTGAAAGCCATCCGCTCCCAGAATGACTCAAATCAGCGCATTGCTGCTGACCTGAAAAAGCTTTCCGCTGTGTCAATATTATTTGACAACCTTGACCACTTCTTCATAGAAGTAATGGAAACGCTGACTAAGGTCAACAAAAGCCATGAAGTCGTAAGCACTTCAATCGACCACCATATGAAGTCGTGTGACTCACGTACGGCTTTAACATTAACCGGCATCGATAAATCAAATTCGATTATGTCACAAAAAATTAACAGTTTCCTAGAAGAACGGCTCACTAGCCTACGAAACGACATGGCACTTTTAACGAAAAGCGCCGAATCATTAACTACATCACTGACTCACTTCAGCCAAGAGTCAGAACTTCATGAAATCTTAGATGAAGTTAAATTTGTGGCTGCGGCTATCACAGCCCCTAAGTCAAATTCATCGCTTGTCACCCCACCCCAACAGAAAACTTTGGAGGAGGAATTAACAGAAAATCCTCTAATCGAAAACAATACCGCATCTGAGCAGTCACACCATCAACAGCAGCAGCAGCAGCAACAGCAACAGCAACAACAACAGCAACAACAACAACAGCTCATACAGACGACTGCGAGTGACGTCATCGCTGACCTGTTTGCTGAACGTCGAGCCAAATTGTCTAAACTACGTGCCGAAGCTTCACCAAAAAATGGCCCTCCTGTGTCTGGATGGCGTACTTTAGGGAATAAACGGTGCTGGAGACAGGACTGGTCTGGATACGACATGAAGCTTAACAATCGGCAGCTTCAAGAAAAAGCTGCTGATAAGGCCAGAGAAAGGAGGAAAAGAAGAAAAAGAAAACAACAACTCTTCCCCATCATCAGTCATCAACCCGTAGAAAATGCTCAAAACAACATTCTACAAGAAGGCAATCGAACTTTGGGTACAGACAAAGAGCTACTGGCCTCAGCTAAAGCTCAATTTGCCGGTCCACCTTCTACCACCGACCACCCAATTGCAGCACTCTCGACTTCAAAGTTTAGCTTCATACAAGGTGAAACAATAAACCCATACCAACCAGAAAAGCAGAGCCAGCAATCACCCAATATCGTGCAAATAGTGGCTGAAAGTACTGCACTACTACTGCCTTCTAACAACCAACAACAGCAACAACAACAACAACCACAGCCAGCGAACCAACAACAACCAGCAAATCAGCAACAACAGCAACAACAAAATCAAGATATCGAACTGCAGCAAAGCCAAAACATGCTGCCTCAAATCAGGAACACAGACAAGCAATTTGAACTTGACCCGATGCGGCCACCTATTGTACGCCATACTGAACAATAGGCGGAAGGGGACGGACGTTTTTTGCGGGCCAGACTACGCGACCCAAGAATAATGAAAATCGTCCGCCTATACCTTGCCTATATGAAGGACCAGCCTGCTACAGTCTGCGTGGATGGAATGACGTCAACAAGTATCAAAATACTTGCTTGCATCCGAAGGTCTTCCAACGGCTCCAGACCATCTGCAACGCATCTTCGCAGAAGTTCATCAGGAGTATGGAATGAATGCAACTGAAGCAGCAGCCGATCTGGAAACTTATAAGCGATTCCTGTCCAGCGAGCGGACGCACCGCTTGCAGCAACTGCGCGAGAGCACAACCAAATTTCACTCCTCTTCACATTTTCGGAAGTAATGACGCCTTCTTTGGAAGCAGATATGAATGAAGAGGTATATAGTGATAATAATAATATTTTGTCAACCGACACACTTTCAACAATTTCTTCATGTAAACAGAATGCGACTGAAATTTTGATTTACTGTCAAAATTTCAATCGCATGAAAAGCCCAGCCAAAATGAAGGAAATTTATAATAATTTATTAAGTTCGTCCTTTTCGGTTATTCTGGCAACTGAAACTAGCTGGGACGAAAGCGTGCGTAGTGAAGAAATATTTGGAAGTGTGTATAACGTATTTAGAAACGATAGGAACCTTCATGAGTCTGAAAAGAAATCAGGTGGTGGAGTCCTCATAGCTGTTTCTGCCAATTTTAATTCAGAAATTATTACAACTACAAAATTTAATGAATTTGAGCATGTATGGGTGAAATCTTTCATAGCAGGTGAAACACACGTGTTAGCCTCTGTGTATTTTCCACCACTTAATGCTAATAAAATTACATATCAAAAGTTTTTCAAATGCGCAGAAAAAATAGTATCTGAACTACCTCCTCAAGTAAAAGTTCACATCTATGGGGACTTTAATCAAAACAACGCCGACTTCATTTTAGACTCTGAAAATGAAAACATCCTTCTCCCAGTCGTTGGAGATAATATCACTTTACATTTCATGTTTGATGAAATTGCTAAATTAGGTCTGAATCAAATTAACCATGTAAAAAACCAAGGAAATTGCTATCTAGACCTCCTTTTAACTAATATTCATGAAGATTTTTGTGTGACCGAATCATTGAACCCATTATGGAAAAACGAAAGGTTTCACACAGCAATTGAATATTCACTATTCATACATGAATATCAAAGACCCAACGACTATAAATATGAAGAAGTTTTTGATTACAAGCTCGCGAACTATGAGAATATAAAAAACAAATTAAACTGTATCAACTGGCAACAAATTTTTAGGGACGAAGGAAATGTCGAATCATCTGTTGGCGTCTTCTACGAAATCCTATCCAACATTATCTCACAAGAGATTCCATTAAAAAAAACGACGTCACGGAAACACTAAACATCCAGTCTGGTTTAACAGAGAAATCAAAAGTATAAAGAATCACAAACAAAAAGCCCACAAAATTTACAAAAAACACAAAAGCAGTGAACATTTAGCAACTTACTTGGAAATATGCGATCAACTGAACTTGGCAATCAGTAATGCATTTGAAGTATTTAATGCAAAAACTGAGCTTGAAATTAAGTCCTGTCCAAAAAACTTTTTTAATTACGTCAAAACAAAATTAAAATCAGACAATTTTCCATCAACAATGCATCTTGACGAACAGGTTGGAGATAACTCGGAGAAAATCTGCAATCTTTTTTCAAATTTTTTTCAAGAAATCTACACGACATATTCGGAAGAAGATCGCGACCGCGATTACTTTGCATTTTATCCAGAATATCCAAGGAATATTGGTGTCAACCAACTTCAGGTTCAGGATATTTTGCAGGGTTTAAAAAATTTAGACCCCTCAAAAGGCCCTGGACCTGATGGAATTCCTCCAGTATTTTTGAAGAATCTTGCGAAGGAATTTGCATCTCCTTTGTTTTGGCTTTTTAATGTCACTGGAATCAGGAATTTTCCCAACAATTTGAAAAAAATCATTCTTAGTGCCTATTTTCAAATCTGCCGGAAATCTGACATACGTAATTATCGTGGAATCGCTATTATCTCTTGCATTCCCAAACTTTTCGAGGCAATTGTCAATAAAACATTATTTTTTCAAATCAAAAATCGAATAACAGACAAACAACACGGTTTTTTCAAAGGCCGCTCAACATCTACGAACTTACTAGAATTTGTAAATTATTCACTGAATGCAATGGATAATGGGAACCATGTTGAAGCTCTTTACACAGACTTTAGCATGGCATTTGATCGTGTTGACATACCAATGTTACTTTTCAAACTGGAAAAAATTGGAATTGATTCAGGACTCTTGAAGTGGCTTGAATCATATTTAACTAACCGGCAACAAATAATAAAATTCAATGAAAAGAAATCAAATCCTATTCAAGTTACTTCAGGAGTCCCCCAAGGCTCCCATTTAGGACCACATCTTTTTATTTTATACGTCAATGACATTTCCTTCGTCCTCAAAAATCTGAAAGTGCTAATTTATGCCGACGACATGAAGCTGTACTTGGAAATCAAAAATAAAGAAGACATCAATATATTCCAGTATGAAATTCATACATTCTACATCTGGTGTAAGAAAAGCTTATTGGAACTGAATGTAAAAAAATGCAATTTAATATCTTTCAGCAGAAAATTAACAACAACCAACATTGTAATTGCATTAGGAAATCAGAAAGTAGAAAAGTGTGAAAAAGTGAGGGATTTAGGAATTATCTTAGACTCTAAACCTAATTTTATAGACCACTACAACACTATCATATACAAGGCAAATAGCATGTTAGGGTTTATTAAACGCTTCTGCTACAACTTTCAAGACCCGTACACTATTAAAACTTTATATATTGCCTATGTGAGGTCTATACTGGAATATTGCAGCATTGTGTGGTCTCCTCGTCCAGGTATACATGAAGAAAGAATAGAATCAGTACAAAAGCAATTTCTATTATATGCTCTTCGTAAGCTAGGCTGGGCCTCACATCGTCTTCCATCATATGAAGCTTGCTGCATGTTGATTGACATCCAAACATTGAAAGAACGACGAGAATATGCGATGGTTTCATTTGTAAACGATATCGTTTCGCAGCGTGTTGAATCAGCCGAACTACTTTCTAAATTAAATTTTTATGTACCAATTAGACGACTTCGATATCGTAATTTATTTGCTCTAAACCATCATCGCACGGAATATGCTAAAAATGGACCAATAAATAGCATGATGGATTCCTATAATCAACACTGTGAAGCCATTGACGTTACAATGTCTCGGTATAAATTAAAACATTATTTTAAGTCCCTGAGGATACAAAACTAATAAATTTTTATATTTATCAGTTGCGTCTCGTGAGAAAATTAACCAGTTGTGCACTTTCTTTCGAACCCCGACGTCAATTTTGACAACAATATCTTGCTCCATAGTTCCTCCTTTGCCGAGTCTCTTGTGATATGCCACAAAAAGTACCTTGTCAATGTCCCGAAACAACAGAATAAAATTGCAACTAGTCAGTGAGTAAAACTACTCTGTGCAGACCACAAAGTGCACAAAACAGACACTAACTCATCGGCAATCAAGTTATAGGAAGAAAAAAAACATCTACAAACGATCCACGTGTGGTATATGCACCATTTGAAATGCCCAGTCTGCGAGTATTAACGGAGTTTTAAATCGATGAATTTGATAATACATAAAATACACAATTTTAGACTGTGCAGTGCACGAGGTGCACATGTGGACGAGACGCCACTGATATTTATGTATAGTTAACAAAAAGCAAATTGTCTATGTACTAGTCTACAAATGGTTGACGAAATAAATAAATAAATAAATCTACAATGGCGTGATCCGCAGAATCTCAACAAGCGGTTTTTGTTGCCAAACTTTTGAATTTAGAGGTCGACTGCTCGCGGCTCCTCGTTCAACTAAACATACGAGTGCCACCGAGCGCATTACGGAGTGGCACTCTTCTCCAACCACGATTTCATAGAACAACGTAACCAAGAACCACTAACAGCTGCGAGTGTTTTCGACTGTCGAAGAATTGTTTGAATTTGGCGAATCTTCGGCTCACTTTTAGGCTCGTCTTTTTACCCTTCATACATCAATAGAAGGGTATTAAGATCGCTTGAAAACTCTTTTTATCCGAGGCCCACAGGGCCGAGTGTCATATACCATTCGCCTCAGCTCGACGAACTGAGCACATGTCTGTGTCTCTCTCTGTGTGTGTGTGTGTGTTTGTGTGTGTGTGTTTGTGTGTGTGTGTGTGTGTGTGTGTGTGTGTGTGTGTGTGTGTGTGTGTGTGTGTGTGTGTGTGTGTGTGTGCGCGTTACAAATAATGTCACATCGGTTTCTCAGCCATTTGTGAACCGATTTCAGGTCTGTTGACGGCAAATGAAAGCTACAACATTCCCATAGAACCCATTTTTCATTCGGACATTTCGTTACGCAGATATGAACGAAACAGTACTTGACGGCCTATTATAATACTAATCAAACAGTTTAGTCTCTGTTGCGGGAGGCGTTACGACCGTTAGTGACAAAGCGCAATCTTCCATAGGGATGCTGTAGTAGATTGACACTTCTATTGTATGATTATTTTGAGAGAGTATAAGTGGAAGTAGAATATCATAGAATATATAATTGGGATGTATTAAACAACAATCAAATGTAATTCCATGCATGCAGTCAACAATTGGATGAGGCTGTTACATGATTAGTAGTTTAAATTAAAGTAAATAAGTTGAGTTTAAATTGAGTTGAGCTGAGTGGAGTTGAGTTTATCGTAAGTCTAGAACTTAATTGTTTTAAAACAAATCCCTACTGAATACTTAAATTAGAATTAAAATTACGTTTTCTAGGTTAGGTATTGCTGCGCTTAGTGGACCATTGGTCGCGCTATTAAATTTATTTAAAAGAATAATACGATTAAGGAACTGTAAGTAGATGATAAATCTTATTTCCCGGCTTACGCATTACTAAAATCTTACAAATAACTTATACTAGGTAAAGTCAATAGAAAGAGTTTCCACAGGCATAAGAGATGTACTGTTTAGCAAAAAGTCACTGAATTGTGAGTATGTATTGATTATTAGTTAATCTCTTTTTCTTAAAACAAATTTATATTTAGCTTTAAAGCCTTTTGCCGAAATAAACGGAATTGCTTAGAAAAACCGTGACGATAGCTCTACATCTCTTGCTGTGCCAACATTCTTTAAAGAATTCAGATCGAGGTAGTTGTGCTGACAGAGGAAGAGGATTGATTAGATCACAGAGGTCGTATAGAGGACGTTTCCATTATGCCTACTACTAGACGGGCAACGGCGATAGCCAATGCAGAGAAAACTCAGCATGCTTGTATGAAATGCAAGAACCCCAATCACGTAGATAAGATGATAGCTTGCGATCACTGTCATCGTTGGTATCATCGTGCGTGTGTAAAGGTGGCTGATACTGTCGAAACCCGTAAATGGACATGCGAAGACTGCATCTTAACGACGACCATCGGTGATGCTTCGATATCCGGTAGAACCAGTAGCACATCTCGATCGACACGGATTCAATTGCAACTCATGCGCCTCGAAGAGGAAAAAAGGCCCAAGAAAAAGTTGATTTTGGAGCAACTGGAACAAGAACGTCTTCTTCAGGAGAAAACGATGGCAGCAAAGGCAGAACTGGACAAGAAATACATTGATGAAAAATATGCATTGCTCATTGCCGAGGTAGAGGACGATGGAGCAGGCAGCGTTAAAAGTCGATGTAGTAGGATGAGCCGAATCAGCAAAGTGCAAGAATGGATCCAGAAGGTTGAAGTAACACCTGAAGGTTACTCAGATCCAGATAATGATGGGGTTCAGAAAGAAGATGAAGAAATAGGAGAGAATCCAAGTCCGGACGGTGTTGAGGACATTCCTTCAGAATTTTTGAACGGAGCTAGAGCTGAAACGGTGAATATTGGTCCCAGTGGGCTGGCACTGGTCAAGTATACAGGTACCATCCCCAAAATTCCATCAGTACCAAAAAACATTGTTTCCAGGCATTCCGATACCATCCCAACGCACAAATACACAGCCAATAGAATAGGTACGGGAACAGCGCATTCGGTATACATGGATAACGCGCCAATCACATCGTCATCTCCTATACAGATTCCGCAATGTATTCCGCAGCTATCATTACCGAAACCACCGGTATTCAGACAACCAGTTCAATCGGTTCCCACGTTACAAAAGCTGATTCCTAGACCAATTCTTCCAAAGTCGTTATTCGCAGCACCACCGCTATCAGAATTACCATCGGTTGAAGTACCGATCTCGTTTTCATCAACCGCTCAGCAACCCTTGTTAACACAGCCCCACGCTCGGCAGCCGATATTGTCCGATCCTGAATTGTCGAGAGTACCATCGCCGCAAATGAAACAACAATCATCGGCTCATCCATCGTTGCTACCACAGCTACTATTATCACAATCGTCAATGCCAAAGCAGTCTGGTGTACAACAACCATCAGCTCCGCAAATATCATCAAACCCTTCATTATGCCGACCAACACTCATGCCAACAATACCAAGGTCGTCGTTGGAAAATCCATTGGTCATACAGACACCACCACCATCAGTGCCGCAACATACACCGCCATATACACCATCATTACCACATTCACCGGAGTCAATGCGTACGACTCATCAGCCAGTGTCATCACACCCATCGTACGAGCAGCAACAAACAATGCAGCAGTTGCAAAACCAACAGGCGATGTGGGGACAATTTCAGCAGCAGTTATCAGCTAGACAAGTCGTGCCTAGAGAGCTTCCAGTTTTTTCGGGCAGTCCAGAAGAATGGCCCCTTTTTATTTGCAGTTATAGAAACTCCACTGATATGTGCGGTTACTCAGAGGCAGAAAATTTGATGCGACTGCAGCGTTGCCTTAAGGGTAGAGCCCTCGAAGCTGTTAGGAGTAATCTATTGTTACCTTCATCGGTTCCAAAAGTTATGGACACTCTAGAAACTCTGTTCGGGAGCCCAGAACGATTGGTTCAATCACTGCTTAGCAAAGTTCGCAGTGTCCCTACTCCAAAAGCTGAACGTCTTGAAACTCTAGTTAATTTTGGTCTTGTTGTCCAAAACTTGGTTGGTCATCTCAAAGCCGCGAATCAACTAGCTCATCTCACCAATCCAACGCTGCTGCAGGAGTTGGTGGACAAATTGCCACCACATATACGGCTAGATTGGGCTTTATTTAAAAAGCGTGCTGGATCAGTGGACCTGGGCACGTTTTGTGATTACATGTGTGCCATTACATCGGCTGCTAGCGATGTAGCGCACTTTACCGATTTCGATGGAGCTCGCACGTTCCGAAATGAACGGCAGAAAAAAGAAACAGGTTTTGTAAATGCACATGCGCCGAAAGATGCTCGTAGGTTTGAGCAACAAGTTAAGAAGCTGGACAGCCAGGTCAGACCATGTTACGTTTGCCAGAGCGTTAAGCACCGTATAAGGGATTGTCACAAATTCAAATCGTTTTCATTTGGAGATCGTCTGAAAGCGGTAGAACAACATGAACTTTGTAACAGCTGTCTGGTGCAGCACGGGAGATGGCCATGTAAGGCGACACGCATCTGTGGAATCGACGGTTGCACTGCGAAACACCATCCTATGCTGCATTCGCGTCACGCAACTGTCGGTAAACCGGTAACAGCTGAATACTCTGGAGCACGAGCAAAGTCAGATGCAGTGGTCTCCATTCACCGTCAAATGCAAAAGCACTACCATTTTTCGTATC